>JAKUCM010007934.1:0-32344 GCA_023374145.1 Lepidium sativum
AAGTCCGTTGATCGAATGACACGTGTACACCGAGCTTGTGCTGAAGGAGACACTCCTCTCTCTAATTTTCGATACTACGTCTGAGTTTTTTTTGTTTTTACTTCTTTTGCTTTAGAGCAAGTGGTTAGTGTTGTTGTTGTTGTCAGTTTGTGGAATCAATAAGGAAAGGTTACATTATTAAATAAGATCATCCAAGAAACATGACACATTTTTATTTATCAAACACAATTTAGTCTTTTAGACCCTTGGTTATTAAGTTTAAGGTTTTTTTGGTCGATATATTTTATGCGTATCAAATCTTATAAGCTAATGATTATAAAATCTGTCTAGTGATGTAGAAAGAGTCATTACGGAAAAATTTATGAATTGAATGTTGCTAAATAGGAAATAGTTTAAAAGACAAAATTTTGCTGAATAGGAATCAGTTATTTTATATGGAAAATATATTAAAAGATAAACAATTATATCATGGTTTTAATTTTCTCTTAAGAAAATAAAATACAAAAGTTAAAGAAGAAAACTTATGACTAAACCTTTATAAAATATTCCCTCGGTTTCATATTAGTTGTCATTGTGGATTAAATTTTATGTTTCATTTTAATTGTCATTTTTATTTTCTAATGCATTTTTAATATAAAATAATTTTATTTGCTTATAATTAAATAAATCAAATATTAAATAGTTTGAAATTCTAATAGTCAATCAATTATATAATAGAATATTTAACTATTTTCTTGATATGAGTGAAATATTATACAATAGACAACTAATATGAAACAGAGGGAATATGAGAGAATTCTATTGGCAAGTAAAAAATTTCCAAAACAGGTATGCAAAGTCACAATCACCCTTAGATTATGATTTTTTTTTTTGTCAACTAGCCTATTAACTTTTAAATACCACTCATACAATTGCAGGTAGGAAGTTCGAACCCTAATATTTTGAAAATTCTTAAAATGACTACACCATCGGATCACCTATCTTCGGTCATTGCATTAGGACTTATACAATATAGAGTTATGACTACTTTATTTATTAATTAAAATAAAAGGAATCAAGAAACAAACAAAAAAGGAAAAAATATATTTTAAAAAATGAAGCGTGTAGAAAAAGAAATCGAACCGCCTGGAATTTGGAATTTGGAATTTGGAATCAAGTGTGTGTCCGGGAAATCAGAGTAGAGAAAATATAGCATCTTCCCTTCAGAAGTGGTCAAGCTTTTGGTCAATATCCCCAAAAACCCTAAAATCTTTGGAGAGGGAAAATCTCTCCGCCAAAACAAACGCCATCTTCTAAAACACTAAAACCCCTCAACCTTCTCTTCTCTCTCTATCTCAAATCTCTCTTTCAAGTGTTACTTTCAGAGATTCTACCAAACACACTTGTACGGTCATGGCGGTGATGAACGGCGGTTGGACGGCGAAGCGAGCGAGGCGTACCAACATTATCTCTGCCGATCTCTACGATTTCTCTACCTTCCCGGCGACGGAGATAAACGGCGACTCCGATACTTTGCCGCCGTTCCGCGACGGAGTGAGATCCTTCCTCGTGACTCACGCGCGTCTCTTTCCCACCCTCAACACTCTTCTCGAGCCTGGTGACGTGGCAGATCGTACTCAGACCTGGAGATTCAGTGGACGGTTCGAAGCTCTCTTCTAGACTCATCTCCCTCGACGTTGTTGAAGAGGACGTGACGAGATCCTCTAAATCTGTCTACTGTGACCATTGTCGAGTCGTTGGTGGGTCCTAAAATTCAAAATTTTGTTATTATCACTAGAAAAGCAAGCTTGTACCTGTAATATGGTGCATGCATTGATTGAAAGCAAAGACTAAACAAAATCTGCTCTTTTCTGTTTTTTTTTTTCAAGGTTGGAGTAGCCATACAATGTGTAGAAAGAGGTACCATTTCATTATCAGGTCAGGTGGAGACAGTAAGACTTGCTCGAGGTGTGGTAATACTCAGAACTTGTCAGAAGGCAGCAATTGCAAGTGGTGTAGCTTGGCTATGGACATTGATGACTGGGTTTACTCTCAGCTAGAGGACAACACTCACCTCCTTCACGGTGTTATCCACTCCAATGGCTATCTCTTGTCACTCAACGGAAGAGAAGGTGGCTCTGTTTTTTTGACTGGTCATGCCATTATGGATTTTTGGGACAGACTTTGTTCTTTCCTTGCTGTTCGAGAGGCAAGTGTGATGGATGTCTCAAGAAAATATGGGATGGAGTACCGGTTGCTTCATGGGATGACCCGAGGGTGTACATGGTATAGTGAGTGGGGGTATGAATTCAAATCTGGGAGCTATATGCACTGACAAGGGAAGAATATCAGAATGCTGTAAATACTTTATCTGCTGTACCTCTTTCTGAGTTTTTGTTCCAAGGGGGGAAGCCAAGAACTCAGCTCCACTCCACCATTGGCTTTTACCAATCGTTCTCGTGTTCAGAGCTTGTGACTGTTAGAGACCTATTCTCCTTTCTGATACAGCTGATTCATGAGAATCGATCAATACCCACCCCTAAGTCGTCTGTACTGTGTGCTTGGACGAGGAGTGATGTCGAGCGTATACAACGAGCCATGATTAAAATAATGAAAGCTGCAGGAGGACAACGAGGCAACTGGATTACCAGGTTGGCTCTGAAAAGGACTATCTGCAAAACTGCATCTTCACAGTTGATTGATTACTGTGTCAAGCATTTTGAAACGGTTTTGGTGGATGATGGATCTCAAATAGTCTGCTCCCGTTGCAATCCTGGTTCAAACGACTTTAAGTACAGGTAAAGTTTAGAGAGATGCTTTATCTTGTTTAGCTTTGGTTGGTTTTCGATGTGCATAATAATCTTAACCTTTGCATATGAACATCATCACGCTTGAACCTGTCAACAATGTGCACCGTTTTTCTAATCAAGACATAAATTATGCATCAGAGGAGCATGTCAAACGTGACCTAAGATATCTTTATGACACTATATTGCACCCACAAACCATGGCCGAGTTTAGGTTCCAATCTACAAGAGATTGATGCAGCCACAAAGATTATGGGTTGTAAGCATTTCAGAAAAGATTACCTGTCTAGCGTGTATAACCCACCTGTCTAGCGTGTATAACCCAACCTCTGGTGTGGTGTTGAGCTTTCAGATGATCCCAAAGAATCCCCATCCCTCCGGCTGAACTGTTGGTTTTGCCATTGAACGCCACTGTTTGTGACCTGAAAAATTGAAGCTGCAAAAGCTTTTCAGGAAGTTTATGCAATGTTTAAGAAGTTTGAAGTTGAGGACCTCCTAGGTTACGGCCACATAGATGATGCAATCACCCTTAAATTTCTAATTGGCACTACTGGCACCCCACAGATTAAAGGGAGATGCTCATCGAAACATGGACTCCTTCGATACCGCATGGAGAGAGGGGTGGATAATTGGAAAGTTGATTGTAAGTGTGGCACAAAGGATGATGATGGTGAGCGGATGTTAGCCTGTGATGGGTGTGGTGTGTGGCACCACACTAGATGTGCTGGGATCAAGTGTTGCACTACCTTCAAAGTTTCATTGTTTCAGATGCGTTGATTTGTACAGCAAGAGACCAAAGCAATCTGATAATGAGCGTGGATCTAATCAAGTGCCTAAAGCTGGCTTTGTTTGTAGAGGTGAGTCAGCTGCTATATGCAGTGGATCTAATTTATGCATAACACTTAGTGTAGGCTGACTGTATTTATGATCTTTCTGTATATATCGGTTCTTTAAGGCAAAAACTGGAAGTGTCTTTAAGATTTCTGCCAGTTAAACACTTAAGCAGTTCAAATATTTTGAAAATTATCTTCCTTTGTACATAGTCAGCAATCTCTTTATCATCTTCCGCAGTCAGATCCGTTATGCACCTCCGTATACAGATAGTCTAGATCTGTAATGTGCACTCAAGAAAATCAAACAAGAAGCTAAAGATAATTCTCTTTGATGTTTAAAGAACATAATGCATAGAACAGAAACCAATTACTAACATTTTTAACTCGACCTAGATCAAAATTACAGAACTAGTATGTAAACCATATTGAATTTCTCACCGTCTATCAGAGAAGCATCTGTTTCAATCTCGTTGAAGTATCTGATTCGTCCTTTGTGATGATGCACAACTTCTGAACAAATTTTGCTCGTGCTTTGGTCTTTCTCCCGTTTAGCTTGTTGGGAGGAGTTACCTTCACTTTCACATCAAACAAATTACTGACTAATACATAGTAATTATTTCAGCAATCACTACGGAGAAACAACAAATAAAAAATTAAAAAGTTCTATAATAGAACCAAGCTTGAGACAGTTCAAATAATAGAACTTACTTAGCGAGTGGAGATACCACAGAATTACATTTATGAAGGGAGGCAAAAACTCATCTGCTCCTGCCAGAATATATGATCCTTTAGGTTGCTAATGAGTGTACAACAGCTTGTTATGCAAAGCAGTCACTTCAAAGAAGATATTTTTGAGTAGAAACCTACACGAAAAAAAGATGTTAGGTGATCACTTAAGAAAGAAGCTCCATATAAATCTTGAACCTGAATCAACTGCCCACATTGCATACACAATTTACCAGCAAAACCGTCTACAAAGTTGCAGTGTTAGCTAGCATACTAACAAATGACCATCATCATAATTCATGAAACACCAAGGTGTAGTTTAGCATGCCAGCAATTGATTATCATCATGATTCTAGAAACACCAAAGGTAAAGATTAGCATACCAGCAATTGTCCATCATCATGATCTAGAAAAACCAAAAGTGTAGATTAGCATACCAACAATAGACCATCACAATTCTAGAAAAACCAAAGGTGTAAATATCCAAATGCAAAGACATCAAGAGGGTTCTAAGCATTTACATCATGTAAAAAATCTGCTGGTCCGTCTAAACATCTTCGGTAGAAGGTGTGAAAGCTCTGATACATAGTTTTTCCAAGAATCTTGTCTCAAAACCTACAATGAGTAGAGAGACCAGACATCACCATTAAAAATTCGTTGATGATGAACATAGGAGGGTATATTCACGTGATGACAACAGAGGGTAATCAAACTAACCTCCAAAGCGAAATCTATACGCTTATCTGTTGCATCGGCACAAAGGGGATGTTTCCTAAAGACCGTTTCCATGGCGACAATTAATTTCTCGACCATCTTGCTTCTAGTATTGTGGTCCATCGTCTGTAACTAAGACGATGCTAAAGAGCTGGCATTCACCAATTCAATTGGTTTTGTCAGCCATACAAGAACTGAAATATTAAGCCATACAAGAACTTATAAATTTTTCTAGAACGAAGCACAACATATTGATCCTAAACATCCAAAAACCTTTGCTTTGAAGGACTTAAGAATCTCAATGTCAAAAGCCGACTAATCAGTTGAAATGATACCTCTCAATGAATCGAATAAGATCGACTGAAGCAGCACAACTTCATTCTTCCAAGAATTTCAAATTCAACAGAACGATTTCGGCGCGTTTCCATGAATATTGAAACCCTAATCCTCGAGGACCAAAATTCTGTCGACGGCAAGATTGAATTGATAAAAAAAAACCAGGTAAAAAAGAATTTCAAGGATTCAGAGGATAATGGTTTGGAAAAAAATCTCTATCTTCAATTTTCGGCCAAAAGCAGCCACTTGAAATAATAAAGAGAACGAGAGAAATAGTGAAGATGAAGAAGAAGCAAGAGCATCGCTGCAACAAAAAGAAGACATTCATTCAGAGGAGTTTTGCCAAGTTAAAACTCACCGTTAAATGTTAGGTTTCAGTTTAACAGGACGAATATTTTATGGGCTAAAATAAGGCCCAATAAACACTGCATCTAATTGCTAAAAATCATTAATGGGCCTTATCATCGTTGTTCTGGTATCGAAGTGCCATTATTGGTCTGCAATTTTTCTAAGCTGAAGAAAGGGTTTAGGGTTCAAAGATTAATGGAGGAGAATCGTCGGAATTTGCCTGCCGGTATGGAGGTTCCAGTTGCAGGAGGCGGAAATGTCGTCAAATGGGTCGAGTTATCCGTGCCTTCCCCTTCGTCATCTTCTTCGTCTACTATCGATGATTATTCAAGCGAGAACAATGACTGTGTTCTGCTTCCTTCATCTGAAGATTACACTTCTAGCTCTGTAATAGGAGAACCTCCGATTTCTTTCGTTTGGAGAATTAGAAAAACGAGCCCAAATGCTCTCGAGCTTCTTCAGCTCTCTGCTAAATCGGGATTTCCAATAACTGGACTGCGTTTCGTCTTTGCGCATACTCTCTCTCCTTTTGCTTTTGTATATGCGGGCGAGGTAAATTAGATTATTTGTCTTCCGCATTGTGGCCCTTTAGTTTATTTCTTTATGTTTGTTTGTTGAACTTGAAAGCTACGGAATTGAATGTGGCAGGGTAGTGATAGTGGTCGTCTCGTCTACTATCTTTACGCTCTTTCGCCGTTTGGTGTTGTCTACGTCCTTAAACTCTCAAATACGTCAGCCTATAAGCCAGGATCAGTCTTCCCGCTTGATCATCTGATCCACTTGGGTATTCGACCTTACTTGAACGAAACTCGGGTTACCAGTGTCACTGCATTGCCGGGATTCCTTTTTATTGGCAGATCCGATGGTTGTGTCTCTTGCTTCGAACCTGTTGGGCATTTTCAAAAATCTTCAGGTAGATTACTCTGCAGTAGCTTGGTATCTCAATCTCTAAATGTTGTTTCTTCCATTGTTTTATCATTACCTTGTCTATGATCAGGTTTTCACCAAGAGCTGCGTGATGATACAGGATTTGGTCGTCTATGGGGCTTCGTAAGGCATGTTTTGTAGTACAGTTACAAGAATAGAAATGTTTTATGCTGATTTTCTATATACACTTGAAAGATATAATGCTAATGTCATGCGAGCTTTTGCTATATTCCAAATTTTATTTTACGTCTGGTGATGTTTCTCTAATGTGCATTGCAGGGGGACAGTGGTAGCAGCCGCCCAAGATTTATTTGTATCAGAAGTTCATGGAAGAAAGTATATATGTGCGCTTCATGCTGATGGGGTATTACGTGTCTGGGATGTTTTGACTTACAGCAGGGTTTTATGTCAGAGTCTAGCTGCTAAAAACCTCGAGGGTAATGATATCTGCTAGTTATATTGGTCACCATTAGTTGACTTTATTTATTGTCTTTGTTCCCTTGTCTGTTTCATCTACACTAGGGGTGACGTGGCTGAAGTTATGGTTGGGCAAAGCTGATTACGATTCTGGCATCATTCCGGTAGCCATCTTGTGTAGAAAGAGTATGGTAAGCGTTTGTAACCACTATTTTAAATTCTTTACAACTGACGGGTTGACTTGAGTAGGACACTTATAGTTAATATTCTATTGCATTGTTTAATTACCTTTTCTCAAATATTTGAAGGATGGAAGCATGGACGTGATCACTATGTATGGCCTGCACTTTAGTTCTCAGGAAGTGTTAGCTTTGTCTCAAGATTCTATACTACAGAATATTCCACTGAAAGGGGTACACATTTTACGCTCATAATTGTGACACATACTAGCCTGTTTTCCCTTTGCTCATTATTATGTTGAATTTGCAACTCCCTTGTGTTTCTGCTGTTTGTAACTTTGTCGAATTTGAATATCCTGAATTTGCAGGGGGCATTGCTGGATGTCAGATTTACATCCGACAGGATCTGGTTCCTTAAGGCTGATGAATTGACATCTCACGTGTTGTTCCAGGAATCTAACACTGTGTAAGTCTGAGAAGACTTTTTTTGCAGATGAATTGGTTGAGTTACATTGTAATTAATGTAAAACTTGCACTAAAAGGATGTATTAAGAGGTTCTGATTGTATGTGCGTAGTATTTGGAAACTTTAGTGTATAATATAGTAGGTGAGTTTCCACTATATAATTTCCCGGTGATGGAGTCTTGTTGATGAATTCCGTCCCAGATGTTGTATTCCTAAGATGGGTTTGTAAACATTTAAGTCGGTTAAGCCAAAAAGATTGTTGGTTTCTAAGTTTTGGAGGGAATATGCTGCTCTAGATTATCTTTATCATAGTGGTTTTGCTATTGGCTACTACGTATGTTCTAGTGTTTACTGCTTTGGTTTTTGTTTCTTGATGGTGGATAATGGTCTATTTTTAAATTGTTTTCCTTGACCTAGGGAAGCACAGTCTTACACTTTGCAGGAAGACTACATTTCCGAGCAGCTATTTTTGAGTTCTAAGAGCTCTTCACGTGACCTTCTTTTGACAACGCATTCACTGTTCTCATCTGCGAAGGTCTTTATACTAGAACACATATTTCAATTTGTGGAACTAAACTTTCTATACAACGTATAATGCTGCAAAACAGTATTTTACTTGCTTAACACTTTTGAGTTCATTTTAACCTATGTTGCACTTTTCAGGATCAAATTATGGGATTCATCTCATCGATCTTCTTGCGCAGACTTCTTTGTCCTGGAACTTTTGACAATGTTGCCTTGCGTCTAACTTTACTGGACCACAACAAATGTTGGAGTGATTCTGAGTTTCAGTCTCTAAGTCTTGATGAGCTTAAAAGCGAGATTCTTTTACTGGTTGAGCAAGAGGTTTGATACTTGTTTAGTTCAAAAGTACCTTGTTGATACAATCTATAGTGTATTCTACTGTTAGTTGGCAGGAATTCTGGGTCATAAAAGCTGAGATATGCCTTTTCTTATGTCAGGTTACTGCTGAACCTTCTATTTCAGTTTTCCATTGGTGGAAAAACTTTTGTACATGCTATCTCCAGCATTGGTGCAACAATAATGAACCTCGGGCGTTGCTGGTTCAGTCAGATGTTATTGGTTTAATTAGAAACAATACTGTATCATTGTTTTTCAGATTGGAGAACGCAGAGCACAGCCTTGGAGGTATGTAAATGATTCTTGGTTTATTATGTAAAACCAGAATTTCTGTGTTATATCCATCCGCATAAGTCTGAATACTGTACTTGCCTTTTGGTAGATTCTTCCTCCGAACACAGCAACCTGAAAAGCTTAGGCTTGGGCACGTCCCAGAAGGAACATGAGATTCTGGCAGAGGTACTAAGATGCATGGCGAAAATCAGTAAACAGTGGGGTGGTGCCCCTTATGCCATGTATTATGAATCAATTACTGGAAAGCCAGTTATCTCGTCTGATGAAATTGTTCCTCGCTTAGTTAACATCCTTGAGTCAGGATATGCTATGTCCATAGGCCAGCGGACTTGGTCAGATCTTGGTGCTGATAGAGCATGTGAAAAGGAGTTCGAAGCTCATAAAAATCTTAGATCATTCTCCATTGACATGCTATTGTCTCTCTCTGCTCTATGTCAAAAGGCTGGAACTTGGGAAAAAGTTTTTACCATCATGGAGCACTATTTGCAGTACCTAGTCCCTAAGAAAACTATGCATAACAATGATGGTGAGGCATTATCTGATATCTGTAGTTCTATCCTCGTCCAAGCCACTTCTCAGTATGTAAAAGTTATGTTTGAGTCTGCGTTTGACATCTTCTTACTCGTCAGCTATCTGCTTAACATCACTGGCCATGTGAGTTTTTACTGTGTCTCATATTATTGTCTAAATGTATTCCTTTAATTGGAATCAGTATAGTTTATATTTTGACACAAATGTCACATATTCTAATAGTGTAATCTGTTAATTATTCTAAACTCAGTCATCCACTCCATTTTTGTTTGGCTTTTTATTTCTGCAGGTTAATATGTCACAGCAAGACATGTCCAAGTTACGGCTTGAGTTGCTTCCGATGATCCAAGATATTGTCTCAGAGTGGCTCATCATCCTTTTTTTTGTTACCACTCCAGCTGAAACGACTTCAATGGAAGATTTCAGCTCGAAACTCTCATCTCTACAGATTGGTAGGATGTTGTCCTTGGAAGGTATTCACCAAAGCTCATACCTCACAGCCGTTATTTCTGACTGGAAACTATTGTTTCTAAATTGCAGATACCAGCATTGACAAAAGATCATGGAATGCAGTGCTTGGACAGTGTGGTTTCTCATTGGCATTTATTCTTCTTTTTAGTGACCGAAGTTGCACTGTTGATGGCCGCTTGAAGTTGACATATCTTCCGAGTTCACAAATCATTACAAGTTTGGTGCAAAACTTTATTAGCTGGATTCGTTATAATAAAACAGGAGAGGACACCTCTTCACTACTAAGACGTTCTACTGAGCTTACTCTTTGGTTGGTTAGGAATGGACAATCTGATGCTGTTGAGGTAGATGCTGTCTGTTTGTTTGACAGACCTGTTCTAGCCAAAACTTCTATTTTGCTATTGAACTGAATTTCTGATCACACTGTTTTCACTTATTTTCTGAATTCAAGCGCATTCTTGTTGTTGTGGAGGCAAGTTTACGTGGGGAGAAAACATTTGGATGTTCGCAAGATACTAGCGGAGATTGGTGTCTTCTTCAACATCTCCATGGTTGTTGCCTCCTTGATCAAGTACAACGTGGAGCATGCGGAACATTAAGAGAGAGGAAGATAATGGATGTCATCCGCTGCTTCTTCAGGTGCTTATTGTTTTGGAGTTGCACTAATTTTTTTGAAGCCCTGTCACTGTATGTCACGTGTATATATATATTGTGCCATGGCATCTGTGGGTTTTATTCTAAACACATAAAAGAGAAGTTCTCCATTTTGGTTGCCATTGTATTCAGAGTCTCTGGTTAATGTTTTCATTAATATTATCCCCTCAACAACATTTGTCGTTGGTTTTTCTAACATACATCCATTGACCTATCCTGTCATGGTTCCCAATGTAGGGCTTCATCAGGTGAAGGATCTTGGAAGGCTTTGCACAGCTTGTCTACCGAAGCAGGATTTTCGCCTGCCATAATGGGTGAGCTCCTCAAAGAAGTTTGTTGCTTCTCTAATTATTCACCGGTTCGCATATTATTTCGAAAAGCAGGCTTAATGTCTTGCAGATTCATTATTCCCCTTTGTACTCTCCATTTGGCTGAAGCAGGTCCCAGTATTTCTGATGGTGTTATGTCTAGTGCGACTTGGAAACTTCATTACTATGAGTGGGCTATGCAAATTTTTGAACGCTACAATATCAGTGAAGGAGCTTGTCAGTTTGCCTATGCAGCCCTTGAGCAAGTAGATGAGGCCTATAATTACATAGAGAGGACTGAGAAAGCTGATCTAATTAAAACAGCTACCAACACTAGAGGACGACTGTGGGCAAATGTTTTCAAGTTTTCCTTAGATCTGAATCTCTTGAATGATGCTTACTGTGCTATAATTTCAAACCCAGATGAGGAGAGTAAGCGCATCTGTTTGAGGCGCTTCATAATAGTTCTATTTGAATGTGGCAAAACAAAGGTAGAGGTTAAGAATGCTTTTCTTCTCTTATCTTAATTTTTCTTTCTATGTTTGTGGCAATTGAGGACCAATTCCACGTAATATTTTTCTATATGTTGTCTGGTACCACGGGAACATTTCACAGATCATTATCACCATAATTATCATAAACTCTGTAATTCGTGTGAATTTTTCTCTGCTGTTAGGTGTATATTTGTTTGGAAATAAAATAGATTTTACTATTGTGGGTGCTGTCTTAAATGCTCAGGATATAGATCTTTGTACAGCCATGACTTAAACAAACAAATCACTATGAATATTTCTCTTTTGATATCAGATCCTGAGTGATGGACATCTACCTTTCATTGGCTTATCAGAGAAGATCACCCAAGAGCTTTCTTGGAAGGTATTTTGTGACAAGCAAAGTTGGTTTGTTTCTGCCGTTGGTATATTCTATAATTGTTTCCTTCATTCTTTTTACAATTTGTAGGCAGGGCGATCTGAGATTATGATTAAGCCAAATCCATATAAGCTGTTATATGCCTATGAGATGAGACGATGCAATTGGCGCATGGCGGCAAGTTACATGTATCAGTTTTCTGCCCGTTTGAGAAGCGAAGCCACATGCAAGGACTACAAATACATGTCCCAAATTTTTCAAGAGAGGCTTAATGGACTCTCTGCTGCTATGAATGCACTAGCGCTTGTTCATCCTGGGTACGCTTGGATTGATCCATTACCAGAAGAATCCATGCCTTATCCAGTTAAAAAGGCTAAAAGAGCAGAAGAAGAACAATGTTAGTCCTCTCAGTCAACATGTTGTACCTGTTTGTTCTTACTGATATTTATATTTTACGATACTGTACTAACCACATTCTCTAAACCCTGGAGCATCAATCTATTTTGTTATTGAATTATTACATTGATACTGACATGTCGAATTACTTTTTCCGCAGTAAGGAACAGTGACCAGCCCAAAGGGGTCATCGATATCGAAAAACTCCAAATTGAGTTTGTATTTACTACAGCTGAATATTTGCTTTCTCTAAAGAATTTCCAGTGGACGTATTCAGGTAAATTGTCTCCTATTCCCTCTATGGTCAGTTTGATTTTGCAGTATAGGGGCAGTTGGAACTATGAAAAATCGATGCTATAGAACTAGTCAATAGGCTTCTGTAATTGTGCAAAAAAAGTTCCAGGGTATATCACCTTTGAAAGGATTAAATAAAGTCCACTTTTATTAATGAGAAGCTTTTGTGCATCATTAATTTAGCTATTGAATGGACCTGTCTTTCGTGACAGACTGCTTAGGTAGCATGACTGTGTTCCATGCAATTTACGTATGGCATAATTTCAGAAGGATATCAGACAACCTGCTGATTGTTTCGAAGTCATCTCATACAATTATGTTTATAATTGTGTTGTTTTCTTCTCTCCAGGACTTGAAAAGCCACCATCGGATTTGGTTGACCTTCTTGTCCAGGCAAACTTGTATGACATGGCATTCACTGTTGTTCTAAAATTTTGGAGAGGATCAGCTTTGAATAGGTTAGATATCTTGTTTGGTGTTTTCTGAAGTCATATCCTTGAGGATTAGTTATGTTTAAAAGTTATGGTTTTTTCTCAGGGAGCTGGAAAAGATATTTGAGGATATGGCAATTAAATGTTGCCCTGCTAAAGGCGCACTCTGGACATCGTAAGTGACTGCTCCTTATTTGCTTGGTATTTCGTTGTTTAGTTGTTGACTTAACTGACTTATTAAAAGAAAATTAATATATAGCTCCATTTATCTGACAGAAATGATCTCAGGCCTAATCTTATGTTAACATCTACGGATGGAGAAGTTACTCACTCGCCTGATAGAAGTCCAGCTGTCCAGGGCTCTAAGTTGGCTGGTGACTGGGAAATTCTTGAGGTTTATCTGGTCAGTAAATTTTTAATCCTCTAACGAAATCTAATGTTGTCTCTACTGGTATCTAATTATATACTATAGATTTTAGGAGCACTGAAAAGTGTTAGCATGTCTTCATGAGAAGTATTAATCCAGAAATAAGTCCTTATTGCTCTGAATGTAAAGGTTCCGAACTATGATCCACCAAAACTGTGTCCGAATTATAGGCATTTCTCCACAGTATTTTGGTCATTGACACCAGAGTAGCATCACCCCCATATTTCACAATTCTTGTCAACGAAACCTACCTGAATTGTCAGTATCCTTTACTGTGAGTGTATTTGGTACACTCAAGTGTGCCTGAATTTTCCAATTGGTGCTTTGGGTATGGGGAGTACTTTAATAGGAGTGTAATTGTAACCTTCGATGAGGATAGGTGCTATGTTGCTTGAGGGCTTAACATAGACTTGTGTGGATTAATTGTTTCCTGAAAAGAAAATTCAGTATTGGATATGAATAATTGCAGAAGAGGTACATTGATGTACACGCCAGACTACCGGTTTCAGTTGCTTCAACCCTGCTTCAAGCAGATTCTTGTATTGAATTGCCTCTCTGGCTGGTTCAAATGTTCAAGGTAATACATATGTGGATATATGTTAGGATAGTTTGAGTGCATTACCTGTTAGTATGCTATATATAGTTTAACTTTTAGATACCTTTGAACTCTTGGCATAAAATTTTGTATTTGATTTTGCTGTGTACTTGATCAAAATAATTAACATACGTGAACAATGTATTATGTTTGATCATTACAGTTTCTGAAAGATGTCTGGCACAGCATGACTGCTTAACGTTGAAAAGTTAGCATTTAATATCTCTATAAGGCTATCGTTGTGCCTTAAAATCTACTGCTAGTTACATTGCTTTCATTTACACCATGGAAAGATTCAGTCATTTGTAAGATTGTTCTCATCTGGTTTTATGCAAGTCTTCTTGACCACTTTCATGTGCCTTTGACAGGACGGCCAGAAGGAAAAATCTTTGGGGATGGCTGGGAAAGAAGCAAGTCCTGCTTCCTTGTTTCAGTTATATGTTGATTATGGGCGTCTTGCTGAGGCCACTAATTTGCTACTCGAGTATCTGGAATCATTTGCATCATCGGTGAGTTATCATGATCTATGCTATCAGTTCTAGAGACTCATTGTTGGATTAAAAGCATCTCGCTGTAGGATTCATTATTCTCCATAGTACAAATTGAATATAATTTAACAAAGCATAAAAAACATTTAAGTTGCAAGAGTCCCTCACACATGCACAAAACAGAAATAAAAAAAGGTTGCAGATTATATATACCCTCAATAAGCTTTTGTGACTAAGCATGAGTCCTGCTTTTGCATTGACCTGTCCATTTCAATAGCTGTGGATGAACATTCTTCATATGTTAAAGTCTGAATGACCTTGATTCCTTGCCTGTGAAAAACAGAAACAGCAGAGGTATTGAAAAGGAAAAAAGCATCTGGGGTTTGGTTTCCGTACACAACAGTGGAAAGGCTTTGGTGGGAGCTGGAGAATACAATGAACTCAGGACGGATGTTGGAGCAGTGCCAAAAGCTTAAGGGCCAACTCCATCAGGCCTTACTCAATCACTTAAAGCTGGTACATTTGCGACGATAATAGTTGATCGAACTGCTGAGTTTTAATTGATCAGTCTATTAAGCTGATGTTCGTATTTGGTTTGTTGCAGCTGAAGGTAGACTCAGATGATGCTGTGTCCTCTGCAACCGGTTGAAGAAAGTCCTTGATTTAATCCATGTGAATATTATATATCTGTATGAAAAATCGTGTCAGGGTTTTTGCTTTTGTTAGTCTTTTTTTAAAACCAATCTCTTGTATGGGTGTGGTTGTTGCTAGAGAGGAAGAAAGTATGTTGTTGGTCCTGTAATTTTGATTTCCAAAGTGAATTGTATTGTTGATAAACCGAAATTTAAGGGTCATTTTTGAGAAATTCGAAAAATGAATTGAAAAATTCTCTTGTGCAAATTTAACCGGTTATTAAATTTTTTAGAGGTTGAATTAGACCAAACCAAACGAAATCAAGCCTAAATCCGCTGGCTACTAAAACTGAATTCAAACGAAAATCTAATGACGAGTGAAGCATTTTGTGAAATAAGTGAGAGTTTGTGGGGGCAAAGATCTCGTAACCCATTATCAAAAATTTTAATCTCTTATATACAAACCAAATCTATTATATACAAATATATTAATGAAACTTGATATTCCCCAAAATACCCTTAATGAAAATTACCCAAATTAATTATTAAAAAAAAAAAAAACTCTCTTCTCTTTCATCTCTATCTCTCTCCTCATCTCTACCTTCTCTCTCCTCTCAATCGGGTTCGGTTTCACAGGCGCCGCCGGGGGTCTCGACTTGCAACGCCGCCGGCTCCGACGTGCACCACCGCCGCCTCCGCCGCCTCTCCTGCCATTACCGTCGTTTGTTAATCTCCATAGCTTCATTATTGATTTGCCTCTTCACTTTGGGCATAAGAAGGTGGATTTCAAATTGAAATTGATAATTTTGCTTTCGTTATTTGGTAGAATCTAGGTCGAATAAGACTTAAGATTGGTAAGAAAGATTGGGGCTAGACTGAAACATAAAGCAATTATAGATTTAGAATTAGAATCAAGGCGAACGAATTTGAGTTGATAACAGTTTCCGCGATAGTACAACTAGTATAACTAGAATCAGTTATACAGAACTGAATGAGTTGTACATTCTTTAGTTGCATTTCTGCATTGCGCTGATGTTTCAGCTTAATTAGTTGATTATTTGGTATAATCTAGCTCTAATAAGACTTGGCATTGGTAACAATTGTAATGTATAGGCTGAAACATAGCGCACTATAGATTTAGAACTGCCTAAATGATCGATGGAATCTGAGTTGATAAAAGTTGGTTTCTGCGATAGTTAAACTAGTATAACTAGAATCAGTTATACGGTTATGACCAGTTATACGTAACTGAATCAGCTGTACATTCTTTAGTTGCATTTTTGCATTGGGTTGGTGAAGAATCTTAATTTCATAAATTATAATATTTTTTTGGTTATTTGGTAGAATTTTGCTTGTATAAGACTTGATTGAAATTGAATATGGTAACAATTGGGTGAAACGTGGCGTAAAACTGGTAGAACTATATTAGTTATACAAGTAAAACTGGTAGAACTACATTAGTTGTACAAGTAAAACTGGTAGAACTACACTAGTTATACAAGTAAAACTGGTATAACTACATTAGTTGTACAAGGAAAACTGGTAGAACTACACTAGTTATACAAGTAAAACTGGTAGAACTACACTAGTTATACAAGTAAAACTGGTATAACTGGTATAACTACATTAGTTATACAGAAGTTAATCAATTTTTTTGTTTGTTTTAGCAGGGCATTATGAACAACAAAGTCGTGATATGGTTTAAATGCAACGACCGTAATAGTTGTATATTGATGAAGCACGCGGTAGAGGATATCACTTTGTCGATGATTGAAGAATGTCTATATCAGAGGCTTGGTTTAGATGAAAGTAAGGTTAGATTACAGTTGAGGTTCTACCGACCTACGGTCAGAGATGAGGTTGAAGTGAGTATATGTGATGATGTGGATGTGTGTGGTTATCTAGCCTACATTGATGAATATAATCGTAGTACTGCAACATTGTTCGTGGATGTCATAACTAGATCGGAAGAACCAGAGGAAAGAATGTCGAGACAAGTGTCGATAGCAGTTCAAAGCTCTGTTGGTTGTAATGATGGTGAGGGAGGAGCAACTGCTATTACAGTATATTCTCCACCAGTTAGAGAGAATGAAATTGAGCCAGTCGATGGAAGTTTGGATATTAGTGTTGAGAGATCGGATATTGGTGATGTCTATGTAGAACGTCCACCTGCTGTAGAGAGTAGTCAGTTTGCAGAGGAATGGGAAGACGACTTAGGTTTGAGTTTGCATCAAGAATTTAAAGATAAGAAGACATTGCAAGAAGTTGTGGATAGAGGATCATTTGCCAACAGCTTTTGTTTTGCCATTAAAAGATCTGAACCAAGTCGGTTGTGGATTGTATGTAATAAAGAAGGCTGCAAATGGGTGTGTACGAGCATCAAAGATTAAAAATATGGATACTTTTAGGATTATAAAGTACACAAAGATGCATACATGCTCTCGGGCTAGTCAGAGCGAGAGTAGTGGCACAAAGAGGCACTGCACGCCAGAAATAGTTGCAAGTGTCTTGCAAGAGGATTTTCCTGGACAAATGAACACTCTAACTCCTAAAGTTATCATGGGTCTTGTGAAGACAAAACTTGGAGTGAGTATATCGTACTCCACCGCGATGAGAGGGAGAAAACTTGTTATTGATAGGCTGTGTGGCACTCCGGAAGAAAGCTACAAGATGATACATTCCTATTTATACGAGTTACAGAAGGCAAATGCGGGTACAGTAACAGATGTGCAAGTAGATGAGAATGGGAAGTTCAAGTACCTTTTCATAGCTTTGGGAGTTAGCATCGAGGGATTTAGAGTGATGAGGAAAGTGATTATTGTAGATGCAACATTCCTCAAAAACGGATATGGTGGTGTGTTAGTTTTTGCCATTGCCCAAGATCCTAATCGACACCATTATCCAATTGCATATGGTGTACTAGATGGAGAGAACGATTCTAGTTGGACATGGTTTTTCCAGACTTTGAAGACAGTTATACCAGATTCTTCCGAATTGGTATTTGTAAGTGATAGGAATGCAAGGCTCATCGGCGCCATAGGTAATGTGTATCCAGAAGCCCATCACGGGTACTGCATATGGGATATGTCACAAAATGTGAGAGCTCATGCGTCTAGTACCAACAAAGCTGTTGTTGGTTGGAAATTCATGCAGTGTAGTCGGCAGTACACAGTTGCCGATTTCAACCGCGAATATAGTTTATTTATGAGAAGATTTCCGAATGCAGCCACTTATTTGGAGGAAAGTACTGTGAAAGAAAAGTGGGCTAGGTGTGTCTTTCCGGGAGAAAGGTATAATATCGACACAAGCAACAGTGTGGAGTCTATAAATAGTGTGTTTATTGAAGCAAGGAAGTTCTCCCCTAATACCCATGCTTGATACACTCCTCAAAACATTTGCGAAGTGGTTTTGTGAACGTCGGATGGAAACAACGAAAGGTACAATTGAAAACAAATTGGTGCCATTTGTGGAGAACATAATGCATGATTCATGGGCTGTTGCCGAGAGGTTGATTGTGATGGCGCTTAACACCTTTGAATTCAATGTCGTCGGTAGTGATGGGAAGAATTATTTTGTTTGCTTGGAATCGAAGAGCTGCAGTTGTAGAGTGTTCAACATCGAAAAGTATCTGTGTATCCATGCGTTGGCTGCATTCATTCATTACCATAAGATGGAACCTCGACCTCGTAATATCTCATTACATGAGCTTTGTTCTAAATATTATTGGTCCCGAGTTGTGGGCACTTGCGTATACCAGGTCTATTTTGTTGGTGCCCGAGATGTCGCAGTGGGATGTTCCGGATTACATCAAAGACAATGAAATCAAACCACCTGACAAGATTATTAAAATGGGAAGAAGAAAAGTGAAAAGGATGCCATCGGTAGGGGAGACACGTCCAAGATCATCAACGTAAGGAGGCCGAGACAAAGGTTCCAATCGCCAATATTCAGATACCTAGCAGAAGATGAGGTCAATCAGTGATTTGTTGAGTATTTCCCATTATTCGTGAACCTTGTAAAACTAGTAAAACTACTGTATTTCCTAATAGCTTTATGGCTCTCTCTGGAAAATGTATGTGTATGTGTAAAACTCGTGAAACTAGCAAAACTAGTTTATTTCCGAATAGCTTTATGGCTCTCTCTTTTTATTTTTTTAGTTGTCAATTTTTCTACAAAGTATATATATTCATAATCTCTTTTTGTAAACATGCCCAAACTTATATTTTGTTCTTTCTGAGAATGAAGAAAAAAAAACAAAAAAAAACATTCTCATAATTTGCCAAAAAAAAACGATCTCATAATTTACCAAGTTTTAACGTATATGTTATATCTTTCTAAAGCGGCCACAAAGAAGACATAACATCTCTTGTGAAACTTAATTCTTATAAGTAAGATAATCTATAATGAAACTTGATTCTTATAAGTAAAATATTCTCATAAGTAAGATATTCTCATAAGTAAGATAATGTATAATGATGTTAAGATGATTATATTTTGTGTATATAGTGATGCATGACTCTATATATAAAAAATAAAATTAAAATAAGTTTTTTTAGACAGAATTACATTCGTCCACCTTATTCCTTATAGTTTTAGTGTGACTTTCTAAGTTAACATTGGTGTGACTCACTAAGTTCTACGAATATATATTTATTTTAGAATTTAAATACACAAAACACTTAGAGTCATCAGTTAATTGATTATTATTCACTGTACAACTAAAAAATAAATTTATAAGGTTATGTATAACTAAATGTTATGCAAAATCATCGAAAGTATAACTAGTAGTAATTTAGTATAACAGCCAACTAGTAGTATAACTAGGTCAAAAATTGATACTTTTTCGTTTGGCGCCCAGGTCTGAAAATTTTGTGGGGACACGTGCAGACCTAATTTTGTGGGTATATAAAAAAAAAAAAGGATTTTTTTCTCTCCTCCTCACTTTTTCCTCTCTCTCGCGGGCGAAATCTTCTCTCAACTCATCTCTCTCGTTTTCTCTCCTCTCTCAACCATTTCTCCTCTCATCTCTTGAAATCTTCTCTCATTTCTTGTCTACTAGATTATCTATCCTCTCCCCTCTCCAAATCTTCTATCATCTCTCTACTTCTTGTCCCATAGTAAGTTATCCTCTATTGTTAGGGTTTGTAGAAAAAAAATTCGGGATTAGATTTTAGATTCGTCTATTATGATTATGTTTTTCTTTTCTTTTAGGTCTTACATGGTGTCTTGGACCGAAGAGGACGACACCGACTACTCCGAAGAAGAAACCAGTGAGATGTTTAGGAGAATTGAATACGTCATGGATAGTGAAGGGGGAATTCCTCATGAATGTCCCTGTGGTGAAGCTATCACCGTGGAAAGAACAAATGAACATGCCCGGAACAAGATCTATTTCAAATGTCGTGTATAAGGTACAACGATGCTGTTTAGTATAACTAGTATAACTAGTATAACTAGTATTATTTCTGTACTATGACTACTGAAGTTGTTTAGTTTAGTATAACTAGTATAACTAGTAGAACTAATGTTGTTTCCACCGACAGAACGATGGTCTCCACAGGAAAATAAGTTGGGATCAAGGTATACAAGGAGAGTGTGAGAATCTGAAATATGATATCCATGAGACGGAGAAAAAGATAGAGTTGTACAAGGCGGAGGTGGCGATGCTGAAGAAGGAGATGTGGGAGCAAAATGCAGTTGTTGTTAAGCTTGTGGAGAGGGTCGAAAAATATTTCGGTCCTTTGTAAGATTGTCAAAATTCAAGTTATTTTAGTATAACTAGTAGAACTGATGTTGTTTTAAGCATAATAATATTTAGCGTGATGTTAGACTTAATGATGTTTGAGACATATAAACATAAAATTTAACACTTAATGATGTTTGAAAATATAAACATAACATTAAATAAATTAAACAGAAAATGCAAAATGAGTTTCTAACTTAAATGAGTTGTACATTGCTTAACAGAAAATGCTAAATTAAGTTTTTAACTTAAATGAGTTCAAACATTCCTCGCCTTCGCCCTCGTCACTGCCGGACTTGGGTCGGACCCCGTTGTGCATTTACTTGTTTGCACATATACATTCCTAATACCTCCACGAGTCCTAGCAGCCTACAGTTGAACAGTCAAACAAGTATAACTAGCAAGTTATACTAGTTATACTACAGAATATACTACATAATCATTAACTAACCGTGGTTTTGTCAAGCAGTTTGTTGATTGTTGGGAAGGAATACCCTCTCATGTTGGGTTGCTGGAAATGGGACCTGCACATCCGAGGACACCTTGGGTCTGCGTCTGGAATTGCCTTTCGGCAATTACGGTACAACGTCGGTATTGACTCAAAAGCCAATAACTACAACCACAAACATATGCGTAAATGTCAGAAAACTACACAATAATTACATATCATAAACTAACCTCGAGAGGAAGTACGAAACCAGGGATATCCCAAGTTGTACCCGAGACCGTGCCTCCGAAATGGTTCATCGTATGCTCGATCTCGTGGAGCATGTTTTCGAAGGTCCATCTGCCCCAAGGGAACCTGTAGCAGAAATCCAGATCATCCACAACCCTCAATAGGAAGCTATCGATGGGCGTTGCATCTGTTCCGCCCTTGGTCGGCGAGTGGATGACATGGCAGAGGAAGTACAGGACTAACATCTTCAGCCGTTTGTCGTCCTGTGTAAGAGGTCCCCAGTTCACCAGGATATCCTCCACATCCTCCTTCCTGACACTCCTCCCCAAGTGCCCCAGATAGTTCCTCCTAAACCTCGTACTTCCAGCAGTTTCCCGAAACGCTGTCGTCTCACACATACGACAGTTTAACCCAGAGATCAGCACATGCTCTCTAAGCCCATACCACACCGGGACCCCGTTCACAATAAACCAAACTTCACGTTTGGTCTCTGTCTGAGCGGTTCTAAGAAGCAACATCCACATGCCCATGCTCATGTGGTTTTTCTCCATGGGCATGTGGAATATATGCCCGAACTGCGGGTGGTTCTCGAACCACGCCCTCTCCACATCACTCAGTGGAGGCTGCAACCCCTCGAAAAACTCCTTTGTCTGCTTCACATAGCAACGAGTGGAGATCTTGACCTTTTTGGTGTACTCCGTTGGATTGAAGTACATCCCGGTAGGGAGCTGGGCAGTCGGTCCTTCATCCTGAAACACACAAACATATTTTCAGCAATCAACGCCACAGTATAACTACATAGTTGTACTAGTTTTACAAAAAATATAGTATAACTAGCAAGTTTTACTAGTGTTACGACAGAGTATAACTAGCTAGTTGTACTAGTTTTACGAAAAATATAGTATAACTAGCTAGTTATACTAGTATTACGACACAGTATAACTTGCTAGTTCTACTAGTTTTACGAAAAATACAGTATAACTAGCAAGTTATACTAGTTATACGATACAGTATAACTTGCTAGTTCTACTAGTTTTACGACAAATACAGTATAACTAACTAGTTATACTAGTTATACTTACCGTTCTGCCTTCGATGAATATGTCATCCATCGGTTCGTCTTCATTGTGTCCTCTCCCACTGCCTCCTGTGCTCGAACCTCCTCTTGTTCTAGCCATCACTGCAAGGCATTATACAAAACATAATCAATTTATGTGTATTTAATTGAGCAAATGATTGATGCTATATAGTTTTCCTTATGACACTCATAAGGAAAAAAAACACAATCATATATATGTGAGTTTCTCCTCTGTACAATAGATTCCTATGTGATCGGTTATGGACTCTGTACAATATTTAAGTACACAAATTATAAACGAAATGGTCTCTTCCACAATTTTTGCATTACAAGGGCGTGTGAGTGGTCCTAAGAAACGAAATGAAATGGATAAAGATGAACTCTTCCAATTTTTACACTCTATACCAAAAACCAACACCCAAATGGATTAAAGCATATGGGAAGAGCAAAGATATGAACTGAAACCTATAAGGAAGGTTTACCTTCGATTGGAGATGAGTTTGGTTGAGATACTAGTGAAATCAAAGGGAGATTCCGAGTAGATTTCCGAAGTTTGGTTGCGAAAATTTGGGAAGTTGTACGAGGTTCAACCAGCTTGCCGAAAAATCAAATGGGAGTTTGAAAATTTTGGAGGTTTGTGAGAGATATAGAGGAAATCGTCCGAGAAAATCGCGAAAAATAAGAGGGAGAGTGGGAGAGGAGTTGAATTCAGGAATTAGGGTTTAGTGGGTCGATTTGGGCGGGTCGATGGGTTTGGGTCGGGTTTTAGGGTTTGGGTCGGGTTTGAGTCGGGTTTTAGGGTTTGGGTCAGGTTTTAGGGTTTGGGTCGGGTTAAATTGATTTCGGTCCGGTTTAATTGATTTGGACCCGATTTACGCGAATTTCCTCTGATTTATGATAATTTCGCGGAGGTAATGTGGTCAATTTACCATTTATTCAATTTTTTTTTTTTTTTTTAAATTCAGTCTATTTTTTGGCTGGGTTTTGAGATTTGTTCTCAACAATAACTAGAGTTTGTGTGAGTAGAGGCAACAGTTATGGAGAAATTGAAATCGCTAATCCCTGACGATCTTCTGCAAGCAGTGAAAACTAGCAACGTCGATGATCTTTTATCGTCTTCGTCTTCTCTTCTCCGTTTGTTTCTGGGACTTCGACTTCCCCAGTTTCACCAAGTATGGACAATTACCCAAAAACTTACTCTCCTCTGTGTTATTATATACAATTGAAGTTCTCATTGCTTTCCTTTTTTCTTGGTTTGGCTTTTTCAGGCGGTGAGTGAGTTAGCGGAACCTGAATTGGGTTGCTGTGGGAAGAACGAGGAGACATCTCTGGACTTGAAACGTCAGGGAAATCTCTGTTTCCGCAGCCGAGAATTTGACGATGCTTTGCGTTTCTACTCTAAGGCTTTACGTGTTGCTCCTTCATATGCTATCGATGGAGACAAGAGCTTACTAGCTTCTCTGTTTCTGAATAGAGCTCATGTCCTTCATGTATATGACCTTCTATGTCTCTCTTATTTTATTTCTTCCTCGTTCAGTCATTAAATCTCTAAGCTCTTTTTTTTTTCTTCTCTTGGTAGCTTCTCATGTATGTTCTGTATCTTCTCTTAGAATCTTGGGTTTCTTAAAGAAAGCTTGCGGGACTGTCATCGTGCTCTTCGGATGGATCCTTTCTATGCAAAGGTTCTAATTGCTTCGGTCTATTGGGTTCCTTATTAGCTTTCCAGTTTTTGCAATCAAGCTCTCAATTCTGCTACATCACTCCATTATCTCTTTGTCAGGCTTGGTATAGGAGAGGCAAACTTAATACTTTTCTCGGAAACTATAGTAATGCAATTCGTGACATTAAAGTTTCTATGTCTCTTGAGTCCTCACTGCTGGGGAAGAAGCAGCTACAGAATGAACTCAAGGCTATTTCAGACTACCAGGATAAGCAAACATCGGAACACAATGAATATCTTCCAAGCAATTATACTCGTGTGGGTGAGATATTCCGCACATCACTAGAGCCTTTGAGGATAATTTTTAGGCTATGAGTTTGTTTTGTACCGAGTGAGGATTGTTAAATTTTGATTTCTATCTATTATTTGTCTGCGTCTGTAGATCATCTGCCGAGTGTGAAAATGGATGTAAATCTGCGTCGTGTCTCCACAAACGACAAAGGAAGGGGTATGGAATCAGAATGTGATATTGAACAAGCGTCGGTGATACATGTTGAAGAACCTTTTAGTGTGGTATGAACTGGTATACAATAGGGTTTCAAAATGAAGAGAAAGCTAGTCAAACTCTAAATGGTTTTAGCGTTCAATAAGTTTTCTGAAACATGTGAAGATATATATTGTTTCATACTTTAACATACATGGTTTTTCTTTTGTTACTAAATATGTTTCAATATTGATGCCAATTCGGATAGGTTGTATCAAAAAGTTGTCGGGAAACACATTGCCACTATTGCTTGAATGAGTTGCCGGTTGATACTGTTCCATGTCCACAATGCTCAATACCTGTGTACTGCTCAGAGTCCTGCCAAATTCATTCAACTGGAATGATGTCCACTAATGAGATGGACAAGCATCACGTTTTACAGAATCTACCTGATGATATTGTTAATCATATGAAAGGTGTTACGTCAGCTGATATATATAGTTCTGGAACTGAGTGCATTCAAGAACACCAACATGAGTGTCATGGAGCCAACTGGCCTGCAGTACTTCCATCTGATGCTGTTTTAGCTGGACGAATTATAATGAAGTTAATAAATCAACGAAAGGCAGCTTCGGATCTTTCTAACCTTCAGGGGATATTGGTATCCTCTTTTACTGTAATTTTTTTTCCATCTTTTGCAACAGTCACAGGAAATCTAATAAGGAATGACTACCCTATGTCTTCTCTACAGAAACTATCACATAGCTACACTATGATGAATCCAGAGAGCAAGTTGGATTTGCATCTACTTTCTATAGTATTGATTTGGTGCCTCAATAAATCTAAGTGTCCACTTTTAGTCTGTGAAGTTGCTGTGACACAGGTTTGTCCTCTACATCTCCCTCACTGCCCCACCCACTCTCTCAGTAAAGCCAACTTCTCCCTCTAGAAACTGTGCAGGCTCTGACATAGTGATTTCAGGCAATTTCGGCTTTCAAGTTATATTTTCATCCATAACAGATCAAGGATGTTTGCCTTTTTTGATCTTCTGTCATTAGCGAGACATTGGCTTAACTTGTTTTTTTTTAAAAACTTATTAGGCTATATCTATTCTATGCCAAATACCGCTTGCAACAATATGTGTCTAATTTTCTCAACAAGTTCCTGTTTTCATGTATTTATGGAGTAGTTGTCTACATGATGGGTGTACAACATTATGTTTTGGCATTATTCTGCTCTGTTCTGTTTTGGCATTGAGGTGTTGACTGCTGTCTGGAATTTTCCTCTGTGCAGACTATCATACTGCTGTCACAAATCAAGGTGAACTCTATAGCAGTTGTCCGTATGAAATCCAACAGTGATTCTTTCAAGTGCCTCCCATCTGGTAACGTCTCAACAAACGAGTCGATTCAGAGTTTAGAGCAGGTTTGTCTTGGCAGAGGTGCTGCTTTTTATAATGCTATTTTTCACATCTTATCACTGAAAGAACTCATTTAGAACTAGGCACTTACAAAGATGCATTTTAGAGTTAAAAAAAGGACAACAATCTTTTTCTTGTAGCCGAAATTGTTATGTTTCCGTTATATTTTTAACTGCTATTTTATGAAATTTTGTGAGTGTACACCGTTGGGGTTATAAAATACACTAGTCCGTATTCATGATTTATTTTTCTTATGTCTATTAGTGCTGTTTTAACCTCAGATCAGAGTTGGTCAGGCTATTTATAAAGATGGTAGTTTGTTCAATCACTCCTGCAAGCCAAACATACATTTGTATTTTCTTTCACGTGCACTTGTTATGCGAACAACAGAGTTTGTTCCCGTGGGCTGCCCTCTTGAGCTGTCATATGGCCCTGAGGTATCCTTGTGATCCTCGTGTTTTTATTTCATACATGATCTCTATTATATATCTGCTTTGTACATACATGTAAATGTTACTAATCACAGGTTGGAAAATGGGATTGCAAAGATCGCATTAGGTTTCTCAAAGAGGAGTATCTCTTTCATTGCCAGTGTCGTGGCTGTTCTCAAGTTAACATATCTGACCTTGTTATCAATGGGTATTGCTGTGTCAATACAAGCTGCTCTGGTGTAGTTTTGGATAGTAATGCGGCTATATGTGAGTCTGAGAAGCTAAAGCATATTCTGACTGCTCCAAAAAGCCCGGATCATCACTTTCAGGTAATCTGATATTTTTTAAGCCAGTTCATCAGGGTTTAGCTTCCGTGCAATGTATTTAAAGAAAATTTCTGCTTATAATGAAAATGCTCATTAGTCATTCTTTAACTGCCAGTTTAGGCAGTTCTAATTTCTTACTAAATGCAGAATATATTATCCCTTGCTCACTTCATTATGGAATGAACCTATGAAATGTTTTTGTGGTCTTATGTCCATCTTTTAAGCTATTTGTTTAAAGATCTAGTTCTTAATGGCAATTACACCAATATAGTTTAGTTTGGGTCTAACTGTGTTGCTTTCACAGGTGTTGGAGAAGGTTCATGCTGACGTCGGGGAAGTGGCTTCAAGTTTACTTAGTGAATCGAGAGTCTCCCTCCATATAGAACCTGGGATGTGTTTGAAATGTGGTTCCCGCTTTGACGTGGAATATTCTCATGCAGAGGTGAACAAAGCTTGGAATCACATAAGAAGGTACCTACTATTTTACTTGTAGCTTCAACTTAACAGTTAATGTGAAGTTTCTCTTTAACACTTGGATCCCTTGAAAATGCAGGGTGGACGAGTTGATGAACTCAGGACGGGCCAATGTTTCTGTATTAAGTGATTGTTTAAGGTCCATCGCTGTGCTTAGAACTTTCCTTCACATGTATAACAAAGACATTGCTGATGTGAGTCAAGTTCTTCGTTTAATTTTGTAGGATCTTAGAGCCTTGTTACTTTATAGGGCATATGGTGATAAAAGCCATGTCTTCTAGAGAAAACAGACATGACTCACGTTTCAAGGACTTTGTTTGTTCAGGCGGAGGATAAGATTGCTCAGGCGTGCTATTTAACTGGAGAACTCGTGGATGCAAGAAAGCATTGTGAAGCGTCCATTAAGGTATGAAAAAAAACTTATTACTGATGCTGCATAGGTGAAGAACACAAAGTTATTCAATGAATGAGAACAGTGGTTGGATAAATTACATAAACTGCTTGAGGAAACCGATATCTGGGAGACCAAATCCCTCTATCATCCTTCAATCCTATGTTCTTGCATTATTCCAACTGGTATGGGTCATATGTGAGATGTCTGGTGGCAGATTTTGAAGAAGCTGTATGAGGATGAACATGTGGTGATTGGAAATGAAATGGTGAAGCTTGCGTCGATTCAACTCGCATTAGGTGATTCTAGTGGAGCTTTGGAGACTACAAAGAGATCGTCTCAGATATTCTCAAAGTATTACGGTTCAGATGCTGAGACTCTCTTCTCTTATCTCCCATGTCTTAAGAAAGAAGCTGCCAAAGCTGTGAACTTGTCATCATAACCCCAATGAATCCAATCATTTTTCTAATACTGTTAATTCAGAGGGAGTCATTATAATATAAGGATTACATATTGATAAAGAAATCATTCAAAGAATAAAAAATGTTCATTTGGAAATGAACAGTCAGGATTTGAAATGATAAAAGAGATTATCTGAACGGGTACCTGAATATTTTGGGTATTTGGGTACGTAAAATACCCGAATACCCAAAAATATATTCGACTACCCGAAATTATACCTGAGTACATAATTTTTTGGGTACTTTTAGGTATATAATATACTCGATTTTTTTTACAATACTATATCAGGACCCGAACCCGAACTGGAACCAAACCGAAATGGTTTCGGTTCTTAAATGGGTATAGAAAATGTATACCCGAACCGACCCAGACCTGAGAGGACCCGAACCGAATAATGTTCGGTTTCAAAACGGGTAGCAAAATTGTATACCCAAAATACCCAGACCCGAACGGGTAGTAATCATAACCGACCCAAATACCCGAATGCCCAGGCCTAACTTCTACTTCGAACATTTATGGGATATTTATTGCAAATGTTCTTTAATCCAGTAGCCTGAACAGTTATTAACACGTCAACGAATGTCTAAGAATATATAAGATAGTGATCAATTGAAAAAATTAAATAAAAAAACTGTAAAGTTATTAATTCATACTTTGCTTATTACAAAACTCGTAAGTAGAAAATTACAAACAAACAGAAATCAGATTTCTGGAGAATAATTAAGGAAATACACGTGATAAACTATGCTTAACAAATGCAAAGAAAGTTTGCTAGAGATTGGCTTAACGAGCACTTGAGAATTTTCTTCAACCAAACGTTTATGCGAACCACTTGTGATTGTGTGACGTAAAAATGTGTCCGATAACCAATCCACAGAATACACCAGGTAGATACGCTATAGCAGCCGCTATCCAATGGAAGATGTGCTCATTTATCTCTGAGACTTCCTCAGATTGTTGCAACGTGGGATTCAGGAAATGAGTTTCTCCACAGATTTCTTCGAGACCTTGAAGTCCAGGATTGTCAGAGAATGAAGAACAATTCTGCCTTTGAAACTGTGTACCTCGTGGCACAAAACCTTGGAGAAGATTATGGGAGAAGTTCATATATGAGAGAAAAGATAATCTACCAAGATCTTGGGGGATTTGACCTGTCAGCTTATTACAAGATAGGTCTAATGTCTCAAGGTTTGTCAAATTTGCCAATGACTGTGGGATATCGCTTGTGAAAGTGTTACCTGACAAGTTGAGAAGACGCAAGTTCTTTAAAAGACCAACAGATTCAGGGATTTTGCCATAAATTTTGTTTCCAGCAAAATTTATGAGTCTCCAGTCATTTTGGATCCGCTCAAAACTCATTTCTACACCTTTATTCACCATATCCATCGAGAGATAGATCTCACTAGCAATATCATCAGGGTAAAAGAAATTCTTCATGTACCCGTTATAAGTTGATGTGGTCATTTCACGCCAGTTGGAAAAATAGTGTGGTGGGAGAGTTCCAATGAAGCCATTATGTGATATATCGATGATTTTTAAACTCTGAAATCCAATGGACATGTGGCTATGATACAACGGTCCAAAGAAGTTGTTTGATCTGAGGATGAGAATCTGTAATGCTGGTAGAGATCCTAACCATGATGGGAATGTATCCTTGATTTTGTTGCCTCCCACATTCACAAATCGTAGAAATTTGCAGTTGATCAAGGACTTTGGAAATTTACCCTCCAGGTGGTTTTGACTAACATCCAAGTATTGTAACTTGGAAGCATTGACGAATATCTCTGGAAGAGTTCCACTAAAGTTGTTGTTATGTAGATATAACTCAACAATGGAATCAGTCACATTCGTTAAACATGGAGGAATCGACCCAGTAAAGAGATTGTTGGACAAATCTAACGTGGATAACCCTTCTCTGAATGACTTCGAACCTAAATCCAATCTGTGTAGTAGTGTTCCATCCGAAGATCTTTCAAAATTGTTGAAAGAATTGTGAGAAAGCATCACTTTATTCACTCTCCACAGGCAACTTGGTACTGTACCTTCTAATGTGTTATTAGAAAGACCAATACAAGTGAGATTGACTAACTTTGATATAGATGTAGGGATTGGTCCACCAAAATTGTTGTGGCTAAGATCAAGTTCACGAAGGCTGAGAAATCCAAATATAGATTCTGGGATCGGGCCATGGAATCTGTTATTGCTAAGGTGTAGATATTGAAGCTCAGATGATAAAGATGTATTTGCAAATTCTATAGGTCCTGTGAATTGGTTATCACTCAAAACAACACCTTTTAACAAAGGAAGCAAGAACAAAGAATTTGGAAATGGCTCGTGGAATGAGTTATCACTAACATCAAAATATTCCAAATCGTGGAAGCCACTCATGTCAGATGGAAGCTTGGATGTGAAGTTATTAGAGTTGAGCCTAATCTCAGAAAGTTTTGTTAAATTGGAAAGTAAAATAGGAATATTGCCACTTAACATGTTATAACTAAGATCCATGACTTCTAGTTTGTTTAGATTTCCAATAGAGGCTGGAAGTTCACCTACCAAATTGGTATGTTGAAGTCTAAGAACTACAAGATGAGAAAGGTTTCCTATAGAAGAAGGAATTTCTCCTTTGAGATCATTAAAATCAAGGCTAAGAAATCTTAGCTGGCTTAACTTGCTTATTGAGGAAGGAATCACATCTACCAAATAATTAGATGTAAGTGTAAGAGATGTGAGATGAGATAGGTTTCCTAGTGAAGAAGGAATCTTTCCATGGAGATTGCATTTCGTAAGGTTTAGGTTCTGAAGATAGTGGAGTCTGAAAAGGCTACTATTTGTTTTCAAGGAACCGTTGAGGAAAGTTTTAAAAAGGTGGAGTGATATCACCTGCCCAGATTTATCATCGCATCGGACACCTTTCCAAAACACAACAATCAATGCTTTTGTTCCACGAACTTGTCCATTCATCATGAAAGCTCTTTTCCCACGGATATGCCTTTGCTTCATCAACCGGAAACTCATCTATGAACTCCAAAAGAGCATCCCTCTGATCATGGCGGCAAAAGTGAGGTGTCGGAGAAGTAAGAGTGTGGAATATGAAGGAGAAATATATGATAATAGTATAAGAAAACCAATAAAAGTGGCTTCGGATCATCATATATATCTAAATCTTTATTTCTTTCTTTGTATATGTGTTGTAAGTAATGTGATATGCATACTTCATTAATGGCTCTCTTTATAGAAAATGAAGAATAACTAACCCCTAAATGGGGTTGTGACTTAGCAAAGTCTTTTGGGTCAAGTCATTTAATTCCATTGATTCATCTGCTTTTTGTTCAACCCCAAATTGATTAAAATTAGAATGAGTACATATTTAGTGCTCTCTTAGCTATCTCATCTGCCTGTTGATTTATCTTCCACTAAGTATTTTGTGCCATTTGTCTTAATTGTTTCCACATATATTCAATCCTCTTCAAAAATATATCTTATGTTTTAAAATTAATTATTTAATATATTATATTATAATAATATTATTGTAAAAGAAAATCTGAAAGAAAGAGACGAGAGAAAGAGATTGAGAGTTGATCTTTTATATTTCTCAAAATTTATATATCTTATTTTTATTTCTATATATGTATTTATAGTTGTGTAACACGGTGAATAAGCTTAGATATTTTTATACATAGGTAACTATAATACCTATAAGACTATAAATAATAAAATATATATATATATAACACTCTCACTTAATTATCTATTGTTAATAGTGTATTATACACTGTCTCATTAAAAACATATTGCCATAGAAGAATCCAGTAGAATAAAAACTATAACGACGGAAAAAATTACAATAACATAATCTTCTTGAAAAGATGGATATCATAAAGTTTCGTAATTGCATTATGATATTGTGAACATGTTTTCTGAATGTTGTAGTGGGAAGCGTTTTCGTGAACAGATCTGTTGCATTGTCTGCTGATGGGATATATTGAGTATTCACTTCTTGATTCTTCTCAATTTCTCATGTGTAAGAGAAATTTGGGGGGGGGGGGGGGGGGGGGGGGGGGGGGGGGGGGGGGGGGGGGGGGGTGGGGGGGGGTTGGCCCTTTATTAATGATTATTCCGCTTGCTTCTTGGTATGCATTAAGTCATGGATCTGAGCTATACAAATTCTCTACACGATTCGTGGAGTCCATTTTTTTAAGCATAACTTGAAGAGGTA
>JAKUCM010007935.1:0-17030 GCA_023374145.1 Lepidium sativum
CAAGATTCTCCTAAACATTATTGCAAGTAGAATATTAAAACTTACCATAATTTTTCCTGTGGCAGGAAAAACCCCACAACTAGCAGAAGCATAGTTAAATCCAGTTGAAAGATTGTTCTTCTGTTCTTCAGATAATCCCAAATAAGCAGGAGCCAAAGGAAGCCCATAATAGGTAGCTAAATCAAATAAACATAATATTAAAACGTTGAAAGCTAATACAGTATTTCAAATTTGAGAAATTAAATTTATTCAGTTCTTTTTTCTGAAATATATATATATATATATATATATATAAGAAAATGACCATTCCAATATTATTTAGATAGTATCAAAAATTTTCCGATGGATTTAAATTTTTGATGATCTAGTACCAACAAAGATTTCCATCAAAAATATCATTGTTCAGACTGATTTCCGATAGATTTTTCCATCGAAAATAAGCTGATTTCTTATTGTAAAATGTTCTCATATTTTGAATATTTCCAATTAATTATTAGAAGAATACTAACTAACAACACATTTCTTTTATAATTTGGGTGATTTTGGTTTTTACCACACGATTAATTCAGGGTTTATTAGCTTATGAGGAGCTACTAGACATGTAAATCATTGGTCGAAAACACAATTCATACTTGGCAAGGAAATATTACTTAAAGCTTCTAATGGATATCGAACCTAAGACCTCACCAAGTTTACATTCTGAAGTTCCGGTCATGTTACTACTACACTACCAATACTTTAGTTTTTGCGTGACTAAAAACATAAACCTTCCTAAAAGAGTTAGGAATACATAACATTATTGATAATTCTATTGTTCTTACCAATATAATCAGCAATAGTTTTTCCATTGCTAAAACGGCCAGTGGGTTTGCCTCCTTCAAAGTCAGAACCATAAGGTGCAAAATTCGCTTTAACTCTCGTTGGAAGATCGTTATTGTTTCCTGCATCAACCAATGAATCTCCAATAACATACAAAGCCGGAAACTTCCCACCAAAAAGCTTTGCTTCTTCTTTTATTGGCTCCGATGTTGAAATGTTAAGAAGACCAACGAGCAGGAACAACAGAAAATACAACTTCAGAAATGAAGACAAACCCATTTTTCTTTTCTTTTTTTTTTCGATTTAAGAGAAAAGAAAAAAGAAAAGAAAAGAAGAAACTAAACCTGAAAATTGAAGATCATGACAATGATGAAAAGTTAAATTATAAACGATTTTTATAAACTAAAATAGTAGTAGTACACTATGCAAAAAAAAAAATACTATGTATAGTTTTAACTATTGTTAACAAACCTAAATATGAGCTAAAAAATAGATTTGCCAACTTTTTATACATAAGGGAACTAATTTAGGTATTATCTGAATTAATTATTACCTAACATTTCGTTGTAAGTTTTAATGCCTTAAGAAACTATAAATTCAGAACATTATCTTTATATTTATTACCGAACATTATTTGTGTTGTAAAAATTATATGAAAAAATGTTTAAAGTTCATTAAACAGTGGTTTGTGTCTTTGTGATATGGTTCACGAGGTTACAATAAATGTAAATTAACTTCTCATCAACTACACAAACTTATTTATTGCGAACTACGGATAGGTAACTCCATTGGTGTATAATATACAATATTTTTATTCTCAATTAGATTGATAAAATTCGATATATATAATCTAAATTCTAAACTCTATCACGCAAAGCTAAATAGTTATCTAGAATTGAATTCCAGAAAAACTTAAACTACTTTTTCTAAACTACCATATAGTAAGTAATCAATACCTTGAATAAAGTATAAGCTATTAGCTATATATATGGATATGGAGTAATATATCTCACTAAATGTTTTAGGTATTTCACATATATTAAAAAATTATTAATTGTTTTATTTTTTCTAAGCAATATATAGTTTATCACAAATTTTAAAATATTTTAACCAGTCACAAATCAATCTTCCGAATTTAAAGAGTCAAAATTACCAAAAATGCAATAAATTTTACATAGAAATCTTAAAACATCAACTAAAAATAAACAAATTTTATTTCTAAAATATCAACTAATAAAAAAACGTAGAGAGTATATAGAAGAAAATTGATATATATATATATATATATATATGTTTGCGTGTCTAACAATACATTCTATTTATAAAATGTGGGTAGTTATTTAATGCATCTTAAGTCATTTAATATTCTTATCGCTTTCTAGGGGTTTAAACTCAACAAGAGAATTCAATTTAAGATATAGTTCACGAGATTCAATAAATGTGATTCACTGTTCATCAACTGTTCTTAACTTTGACTTCCGACTTACTTCAATCTATACTGGTTAAGCTTAATTGTAAAAAATCTTTAGGAAAATTCATGAATTCCACCAAAATATTCAGTAATGTTACCTTTAACCACTTGTGTTTGAATTTGAGAATGAGACCTATTGAATGAACAACAAAGATGAAAGTATCAGTAAGAGAACATCATGTAAGAACACTAAAATAAGGAGAGCTCGAAAATGAAGAAATCCACCGATGGAAACAAGGAAGAGAAAGTGAAGACAAGTGAGAGCATAAAGAGAAAGACAAGAGAACAAAGCTGATTTATAGCAATGAATCATGAGAATGGTCAAACGTGTCTAAGAGGACACATGTTTGAATATTTCAACCATTGTTGTTTTGGAAGATAATATAAACAATGGAGGAAACTCATAAATCCATCTGTTGAAGTATAAATTGGTGGTTGGTTATTATATCTAAAACCATACGTTTCGGGCCTATTATTGCTACCTACAAAACTAGCTTAGTGGGCTTCAACTATGAGTTGGTCTGCATACTTTGTGATCTCAAATGTGATGGATTGAGTTTTGCATTATTGATCAAAATATTTTTCTAACATATTTTTCAAAATATAATTTGAGCTGGATAAGATTCGATCTTACTATCTGATGTCAAATTAAATCAAAAACAAACCAATTTAACCATCTATTTTTTCGGCATCAAGTTCATTCATCCTAAATTTGATTTTTTTAAATATCACTATTTAATTTTTTGTAATTATCTAGGCTTATTTGCTCACTATTTTATTTGTCGCAACATATTATAATTATTTTATCATTTATTTAGGAAAAAATCACTCATGTGTTCTAATTCTATTTGTTAATGTACGTAAACATTAGTCAATCGGGAAAAAATACAAGAAAACATGAAAAGGAAATGAGAATAAAATAATAATACATCAATTAATTAGGTTTTTATAGAAAATACTAATTAATTTTAACTTAATCAAAAGTGTTGAAATATATGTTTATTGGATTAAAGTTAGATTTCTAAATGATGGGGTCAAAAAATAATTTTGGAATGGTATCAATGCAAAAAATAAAACTAAATACATATAGATTTTAAAAAAATTATGGGTGTCAAGTGACACCCGTCTCTACTCTTTACCTTCACCATTAGATATGGTACAGTCTAAACTAGAGAAATAGATGGTTTAATAGGTTTGTTTCTGATTTATCTAGGTATCAGATGATAAGTTTGAATCCTACCTAATTCTAGTTTAAAAACTTAAACTATAAATTAGATTGTTATTAATTTAATAATTACTTGTTGACAAAAAAACTATTTATTAAAAGAGTTTTACTAAGATATAGTGTTGCATACCTATCAATATATTGATAGACCATGAGCTTTTTATCGAAGAAATAAGAGATCATCAAACGATTAAAGCTTCTCGTGAACTTCTCTCACGTGTGTTAAAAAGTAAAATGGAATTTCATTTCAAATAACTAATCGTTTGTGTAATATATATTGATAATTTTATCGCAAGTGGTAATAAATATTAGAGATAATTTTATAAATAGTTGCAATATAAATGTCATAAACGTTATAATATTTGTAATAAATAAATTGAATAACAATTTTGTAACTAATCGTTATATAACATAGTCTTAATAATTTATTTTAAAAAACTACAAATTCATAACAAATAATATTCGTTACGAAAATCGTATAAAAATATCACAAACTAATACTTTTAGTCATAAATTCTGTCATAATAACTTAAATTTTTGTAGTGATTGGAGAACTAAATAATTTTTCATATAAATTTACTTTTTTCTTCTTCTTTTTTAGGTCACATATAAATTGAATTTAATTTCTTAAACATTTTTTTTACTTTAGTATTACATTATTTAATACATGTAACGTATAACACTAGATTATTCTTAAATTGCTTGTTTATCTGTATAATGGTAAATTGGTGATTTGGTTGTACTGTTTTAATCAAGAGAATTTTTTGTCTTACGATATTGTCTTATCATTTTTCCATATATTTATTTTATTTTCTATGATTTTGTCTGAAGATATCAAAGATAACTTACTCTCGTCAAGCTTTTCTAAATTTGATGTTACATGTTCTATCTAATAGCTCAATTATTTGGATTTCGACTCTATCTTATTACATGTGAATAGGAGATTTAAGAATTGGTGAGTTTGGATTACATATCGGATTTTGCCTATCTATTCAAAATAAAATAATAATAACTTACTCTCATTTATACCATATGTACCTGTCAAATATAGTTTAGGTTCTTTAGTAATCAATTATGTGAAAGATTAATACAAAGAAATTGTCACTGTATGATTATTTTGTCCGATTAAAGAACTTATATATTTATTACATTCACATCAAATCATGTACCAAACGATGACCAAGTTGTCGATATAAATCATATCTAAAGCTTTAAAATAAAAGAAAAGCATCATTACAATTTATGTCTTTTTAATTGTATTGGACAAACGTTAATCTTACTCATTCAAAATAGTTTCCATTGGTTTGCACATGAAGCGTAATAGAAAAACATTCAGAAGTTTATTTACACATTAAAAATATTTCAACTTGTTCGCAAGAAGATAATCTTCATAGCAAGAGTTAATTGTTCTTAAACTTGTTGATTAAATAGAAAGAGAATCAAATCAAATTCTATTTTTTTGTTAAGTGATAATGAGAAAGCAAACTCGCAAAACATATTCATAAGTGTTAATTTGCTCAAATCTTAAAACTCTATTCTAAGTTTTTAACTTTTGAATAGCTTGGAATCATACTTTACATACTTTTTTCTTTTCCGTTCGTGTTAAAAATTATTGAAAGATTAATAGGATTGGCTCAAACCAAATCAAGATACACCAAAATTAGTAACTAAATCAAGAATCATTGTAGATATGTCAATATATTACTTATTAAAGATATTGACATATCTATAAATATTGAATCTTGATTTCAGTTTTTAGTATGGATCAATCTCGATTCGATTTGGATCGATCTTATTGATCTCTCAACAAAAATCTTACATATACAAAACTCAGAAAAAATTAAAGAAAAGTTTGTTAAGACAACAAAGAAAACTCTTTAATTTGTCTTGAAACCAATCACATGGAACACCAATCAAAATAATTAAACAATATGGTTTGTTTTTTCCTTGTAATATTGAATTTTGTGTATGATACTTTGTATGACAATTACATATAACTTAAAAGAATCATTAAAAGTATGATCAACCATTCATATCGGATATAAACAATACCATATAGTAAAATATATAGAAGCTTTATGAAAATGTAAATAGTAATATGCCTCTTGATAGTACATAAAGATGTACCACATAAGAAAGTGGAATATTACGTTTAATTTGATGATGTCTTGTCCAAAGGACAAATATAAAAATGAAAAATCCTTAAATCACATCACAAATTGGTCCCATTTAGGTTTCATCGTTTTGTTGGGTCGAAATTTGGTATGATTCTTTGAACTTATGACAACTTTGGACATAACCTGATCGGATAAATGGATAATAGAAAAAATGGGTCGATAGCCATTTTCACTTTCTGTGCAGCTGTCTTCGTACCAAAACCATTCTTTTGGACCATCACGCTTACACTTTACCACTTTCTCTTGTCTCTTTCTAACACTCATCAAGCTTAATAGATTTGCCTCAAACTTGAATGGTGAAATGTGGTTTGTTATGGATAGGCAAAAGAATCTCAACTCGTAAAGGCCTTGATTGTTTGTTTGAAACCAAAAACAGTTTTTTTCAAACACAGCGGTCAAATAAATGAATAACAACCTAGATTTCATTACCTAAATTTGTATAGGTTCGAATTTGATTCTCAGTCGAAATTTGTAGTATTGGTCCTACATTAGCCGGTTCTATACTTATTTATATGATGTGAGATCCCACTAGTATGGCATCAAGATGTGTGTCCAACCAGATTTTTCTTATTCAAACTAATATTTTATGCTAATATCAATATATATGTATATAAGGAGGCCAAAACATAATATGTTTATATTTTAACCAATGCTATGTGGCAAATATTGGCATTATAAAAGACCAATACTATCTATTAGACACGACCAAGTTGCAAAGACCAAACATAAATACTTATAGAAGACTGATTTTATTTATAAGACAAGGCCAAGTTACAAGGACATACCAAAGATAAAACACAAGAGAAAGTCACAAAGGGGCCAAAAAAACAAAGAAGATATCACAAAGATAAAAGTAAAAAAAAAAAAAAGAATATTTACAAAGCCATTAAAAAAAAAACCAAACCCCTTTTGCTACACCTTGTCGCTTGTCATAAACCAAACCTTAAACACTATTTGTTCTTTTTACTACCATAGAACCGAAGAAGAAGCCTCCAGTTTCATATTACAAACTGTAGATTCTGTCTCTGTAACTTTCTCTCTTTAGAGTTTTACTTTTTACCTATACGATCCTTCAAAACTGGCATGAAGTGCCAAGTCTCTGTCTCTTGCTTAGTGTTGCAGTTTTACGTTTTGCAAAAGCCGGTCCAAGCAACTCTTGGAACCTCTCCAGGAACAGAACCCACTCGTCTTCTTTCATGTCTGCTAATTTCACAAAGCTTGCACTAGCTGGAATCTGTTCATTTGCACTTTTGTGACCAGAAGATGTGTTCTCTGATTTGCCTCTAGTTAAGGGTTTTGAGTTTTTCCTTGCCGTGTCACTAAGATGTGTGTTTTTCATTGACGTGGAAAGCTTTGAAAGAGATGGAGCTTTGCCATGAAAAGCAGCAGAACTAAAAAAGCCATCGTTTATGGTGGTGATCATTGGGACAGTAGTTTCAGTTTTGTCCTCTTCTTCTTCATCTTCTTCTTCTTTGATGCTTTCTTCGAGCTTCCCAAGCGAAGAACGTCCATTTGAAAAAGGGTTTTTCGTGAAATAGTCATCGGTTAGCTGTATCTTGGAGCTGTAAACTGATTCCAGATCATCATAGTCTAGATCAAACTGAAACTCTGCTTCTCCTACTACATCTGACCTTGGAGAGAAAACATCTCGTTCAGTGACAGATCTCTTGGCTTCAATACACAAAACCTCCAGTTCACTTGGCTCCTCTTCTCCTGGTCGAAATTCTCGAGTCATCATCTCACCAATCTCGGCAAGACACAGCCCATAAGCAGCAGCTTCTTTGAGGAATATAGTACAGAGAACAAGAACCCGAAGACACGCCTCTCTAATCATAGGAAGTTCTCTTCTAAGCATGTCACAGTCCTTCAATGGATCCAGACTTTGTATGTAATCAAGCTCTTCATCAGAGAAAGGTAATGATGCCTGAGGCCAATGAATCCACTCGAAATAAGGATCCTCTAAGGTTTCTGGCAAGCAGAGGCCATGGTCTATCGGAATAAGCTCCACTTCACCAAACGTCCCAACTCCATCGAGCTTCTTCACCAAAAGATTCCCACCATGACGGTCTGTGTTGAAGATCCTTATATCCAATATCCCAATGCGGTGCACAGAACCTACAGGGAAGCTTGAGGTGCCATGATCGCTCGCATCAAAATCATGAGCCACATACTTCTGGAAAGAAGCAATTTTACTAACCAGCTTCTTTTCCCTAGGCTTGTTACCCTTCACCTCATCGTTGACATTGAATACCGAATGAGTAATTTTCACAAGAGCAGTAGGAGGTACATTAGCAAAGCGACCTTTATCAAGAAGATAAGCTGCAACTTCTCTAAACCCGGTTTCCCCAACTCGTACTGATGACTTTAAGCCAGGTTGCCCAAGGGCTTTTCCCACAAAGCCTTTTGGATTGTTAGGTGCAAACGGCTCTTCATCCGTTGGCTTGACAATCGCAACACTCTCACCCTTTTTATTCCTAAAATAGTATGCACCTCCAAGTCCACTATGAACAGGGAGTGGTTCAACACCCATCTTCATCGCCTTGACAATGTCTTTCACCATATGTTTCACAATCGAAAAGCAATCCGAATGTCCTAGTATCTCTATAGGACCGCTTCGGTCTTTCTGTTGCAGATCCTTCCCAGTAGGTGAAAGACAAGGAGTAGACGAGCTCCTGTGCATAAAGTTACGTTTCAGGAGAAGCGGGGAATCGTTCCTCACAGCACTCATGTCATTTGTCAGCACCATATCTCCATAAGTCAGAGAGCTTTCCTCAGTAGGGAAATTAAGAGCAATTTGAAGCCTTCTTTTGACAGTATGAACATTGTCACTACGATCCAACTCCATCCCCAAAACACAACCAGTTTCGGTTTGCACAAAAACTCTTCGCCCTGAGGACTGCCTCTGTAGATGCTGATGTTTATGCTGCTTCCCGTCCATCTTACTAGCCCCACTAAGGGGAGTCTTAAACACTGCGACTGCCATTTGTGTCTGAACAGGACTGTCTAAGTTCCTCGACATGAAACTGAAGAAGAAACCAAAGGCTTCTTGTGGTGAACAGCAGAAGCAGCAGCCAAAGAGAGACCAGTGCCTTTGTCTGAAACCAACACAAGCCGGACAGAGCAGCAGAAGCAGATAATACCTAAAGCGATCATGTAACGCAGAGAACACACAGAGCTTCTATAAACAGATAACAAGAGCCAATCTGCCGCAAAAAAAAACTCGAGCTTTGAGAATGAATTTGATCCAATCACTTCATCAGGTAAGCCATGATTGAAGAAATCTGCAAATAAATCACATCAAAAGGAAGAGATAGATCAGTGGAGCTGTCGAAATACCATAACGTAAATACTGATCCAAAAAAGTTTGAGCCTTTACTAACTTCATCATCTCCACCATAAACAATTACATCAAAAACAATATCATCAAATCTAACAGATCTGACGTAAACGATCACATCTCTTAACACTAAGATAAATTCCTAATCATTCTAAACACACTAATCCACAGATTTTAGATCCTGATCCAATAAATGTCACAAAAATCTTGAAAATACACAAACAAACAAAATCAGAAATAAACAAATGTAGAAACTTCGAAAAACACAAACAAGAACAAATCAGTGAGCTTTGAAAAAGAACGAGAAGCAAAACTAAATAACTCACCGGAAAATAAGCATAAGATCTGAGAAAATCAAAACCCAGAAACATCAGACGCAGAAAGGAGTTTCTTCAATTGAAAGGCATCATCTTCATCTTCATCTTCATCAAAAACAAAAGCACGCACATGGAAGAAGAGGAAGAAGAAGAAGAGAATCTAAAGAAGAGGCATAAATGGAGGCAAGGAATCGAAGGAGAAAAGAATCAAAAACTCAGTGAAGAAACCACTGATCCCTAGCCGCCTCTTTCTCTCTGTGTATTCTCGCTTTGTCTCCTTCGTTGATTCACTTCTGAAGAAGGCTTTTTAACTCTGATCTCGTTAAGAACTCTTACTCTAGTTAAATCTCTTAACCATGGTTTGTGTAAATATTTTTTCAGTAACCTATTTATTCGGATTTATTAATCTTAAATCTATCCTTATGACACGTCATCGTATTGCTTTATATTATATAGTTTTAATTTAATAAACTTAATTAATTTTGTTTTCATTTATTTATTTATTCTGCTACATTATGATTTGGGTGTTTTCGTAATTATTTACTTTTTTACATGTTCTGAGATACAAAATATCTGTTTTAAATAATTAATTTTTGTTTTCTTCATCAAATCTAAATCAAATCATATTTAGGTCTCATTCTCATCAATATCTTTACAAAAATATCGAAATTTTTCTACTTTTAGTTTTATCTTAATTTTTTTGTATCAGATCTTAGAATAATACAGCTAACAAATATAATATCTAAAGTTCAATTTTTTTCCTTTTTAATTAATAAATTAAATAAAAAAATTTAGAAATTTTTTTTTAGATTATGAATTAAATTTTGTCGAGATTTAATGTTGATAAAAAAATTATATTATTGTTTTTATATTTGTTTCTGAAATTGAAGTTGACAAGTGGCATAAAAAAATATGTAGTTAGACATCAAAGTACGATTTTTATTTACACAAACTTTCAAGATTATAAAATAATGCAAAAATATAAAAGAAATTATAGTACATGTTCCCTGCTGCTTATTAATTATTTATGAATCACTATTGAAAAGACGTGTGATCTCACCAATAAAAATTGAGTATATAAAAAATTGTGATAAAATAAAATAAATAAAAACATTAAAGAGAAAATAAAGGAAGAGTAAATAAAGTGAAAATTTGAGAGGTAAAAATAGTAAAAGGGAACATTCATCATCGTCCACATAATGACCCCATCTTTGGAATAATCTAGAACAGACCAACAGAGATGTTTCATTATAGATTACTATTGAATCTTGACCGTCCGATTTTGTGAATGATACGTGGCATAAGATGAGAATACCGACGTGGTTTTTGTATCGATATAGCAACGATATGGATCTATATATTGGGTCTTATATTTAACAAAACAAAGCCCATAAACACATAAAAGTAATTAAAAATCAATAAATATTAAAATTCCCCAACAAAAGATTTATTCAAACAACTCCATATGACATTTAATCTAGAAATCACTAAAAAGAAAGGCAAGATCAAATTTTAATTTTGATGTTTGGCTAATAAAACGGCCAATTATACTTTAATGTTGAACAAAAATAATTTTTTAAAATATTTAATTCAATTGTTAAAACTATGTGATTCAGTTGGATTGTCCTAATTTAGCTAGACATTAAGTAGTAAATTCGAAGCTCATCTAATTCAAATTAAAGAAGTTAAACTATAGATGTTGTCGATTTAATAGTTAGTTATTGACAAAAAAAAAATTATGTTTAAAACTATTTAGTAAATTAAAGATATTTTAATAAAGGTTTTAAAATCATCTAACGTACAAATTAATAAAATATTTTTAAAATAATTACTACAAAAGTCTTAACTTTGTAGAAGATGAATTAGTAAACCAAAATTTTGGTATGAGATTAACTTGGAAACAAAACAAAAAAAATTTAAAGCGTCCATATAAAACTAATTGAATTGTAAATGACTATTAGTCTAGTGACCGGTAGAAATATTGATCATATATATGGAAAGAGTGTGGAGCAAGTAATCCAAGAAAAAGAATGGCTTGAGGCGCACGCTAGAAGAAGCTCGAAGAAGTTTCGAGTAGCGGACAACCAATGGACCGAGAAAGGCTTCAGGTGCGGTAATGGACCGAGGAAAGCTTCGGGTGCGGCACGCGAGATGGGCCGACAATGGACCGAGAGGTGTCTCAGCCTCAGTACATGCAATGGGCCGAGCAAGAATAGGAATTGGGTCGAGCCAAAGACGCGGGAAGCCTCACAATCCGTACGAAGGGCGCAAACTTCCCGAGAGACCTCGTACTCGGTTCTCTCGGGGTGCGGGCCATGAAAGCGACTCCTAAGAGGATGGTGGGACCAAGGACAGCTCCCTGTACTGGTGTGGACCCAACCTTACCTAAGGGAGTCGTTGAAGACTTGGCGGGCCCACCAGGCCGCCTGCGGCTCCAGCTACCTACCCGCGGGACCACCTCCTCCAACGGTTCTCTTCAAACCTAACGACTATTTTGATATTTTGGAGGGCTTTCTTCACCTCTTTACCTTATATATATGCATGTGTTGTATTGGAACATGTTATGGATTTTTAATCTTATAAAAATGTACTCTTCTCTTAATTCTCTTACAATCTTTATACATTGAGTCCTAGGATCCATCTTAGGATCTCTTAATCTTATATTCTTACAGTAAGTCCACTTAAAGTAGTTCATTTTCATAATCAAAGATTGAATCCCTACTTATATTATATAGGAATTTTGCTACTTTGCTGATCGGTTGTACTCTAATATAATCTGTCGGCAAAAAAAAAACAATTGAATTATGGATTACGAATGAATAAAGCGACTAAGACGGTACTTTTAAGTCCACATGATAGAATATATAATGAGATTGAACCACTTTGGACATAAAAGATCTTGTCTCCATTATGTAAAATTCAGCTTTGAACACTTTTGACTATTTTAATAATTTTGGTCTGAGAAAAAAAAACTAAAGAGAGATTAAACATAAACTATAATTCATCATATCCATATCCATGAGCACTAGTGTCTTCCCATTAACTCATGAAATAGATTAGAAGAAAACTCTCCGGAAGACAAACTTCTTCACCATTTTACACTCTGTTTGTTAGATTGTGATTCCAAAGTCTAGCTGATTGTTGTTACCAGTAGTCACTACAAGAACATTTACCATCCTGAAAATGATGGTAACGGATTGGATCTCTTATAACTATACTGCGATTTTCGTGCTTCGATGCGAGCTTGCAAAACACATGACAGTCCCCACAGATTCTCAGATTCTTCCTGATTCTGATCACTTTCCCAATAGGCAATGTCATCAAGCCAAAGGCTAAAGCCAGTTTCTCACTGTGATGTCTAAGAGACTCTTCCATTTGTTCTCCTTCAAGATCTTTTAGCACACAGTTTGTTTCAGGAACATAACCAAAGCTAATCAATCTGTGGATCAATTGGTTCAGCTTCTTGTTCACTTCAACTATCTGTGGATGAGAATTGTCTCCAATGATAAAAGCATGTATCTGTTTGTTTACTTCGATCCAGCTACATCCAGGTTCTTTCCTGATTCCCCTGTCTCTCATGCGTGTCCGGATTTCCTCAACACTGTCCCATTTCTGAGACTTTGCATATATGTTAGACAACAATGTGTAAGTCCCTGCATCCTCGGGGTCGTGTTCTATGATCTTTTTAGCTGCATATTCTGCTAGCACCATGTTTCCTTGAACACGACAAGCACCTAGCAGAGTTCTCCATGTTACAGCATCTGGCTTACACTCCATCTCATTTAACAGCTTCACAGCATCATCGAGCTTTCCTGCTTTTCCAAGCAGGTCAATCATGCAACCGTAGTGTTCTCTCCCTGGATTGATTCCATAAAGTTTCTTCATTGATCTGAAATAGTACCAACCATCTTCCAAGAGTCCTGCGTGGCTGCAAGCAAATAGAACCCCAACAATCGTAACGTAGTTTGGCTTTGTACCAGAAGATTCCATACGCTCAAATAACTTCAATGCTTCCTGGCTGTAACCATTTTGTGCCAACCCTGAAATCATTGTGCTCCATGAAATCACATCTCTCTCCTTCATGTGGTTGAACACACAGCGAGCATCTTCCAAGCTCCCAGATTTGCAGTACATATCCACGAGTGCATTGTTGAGTATCAAGTCTTGGACATATTTCACGATGTGAACATGGGCTTGCATCCCCAACTCCAACAGAGTCAAACCAGTACAAGCCCTCAATACACTAGTCAAGGTAGCCTGCTCTGCAATGAAACCAGCTCTCTTCATCTTCTTAAAAAGTTCCAAAGCTACATCACTTTTACTGTTCTGAGCAAAGCCAGCAATGATCGAGTTCCAAACAATCGCGTCACAAGTGACCATCTCATTGAAAACCGAAAGAGCATCTTCAGGCTCACCCAGTTTAGAAAACACATCAATTAAAGCGCTCCTAACAAAAACGTCAGACTCCAATCCCTCCTTAATAATCCCACAATGAAGCATTCTGATATCAAACATATGGTTGCAAGCTCTTAACACAGAGGAGTATGTATAAACATTAGGCCTCACACCATCTTTCAGCATCAAAACCAATAGCTCTAACGCCTTCTGGTAAAGTTTGCACTTAGAATAAGCAGCGATCATAGTAGTCCAAGAAACAACATTCCTTTGAGGCAATCTATCGAACAGTCGGTGAGCATCATTCAAAAGATTGAACTTTACATACATATTAATCAGAATATTAACCAGATAGCTCATTGGTTGATGACCATTGAAATATAAATGACGACAAACGAGATTCCCTTCCTGAACAGCTCTATGAGATAAGCAACACTTAATGAGCTCAGCATAAGTCTCAGACTCTGCCCAAAGACCATTACTTTGCAACGAATCCATTGCTCTCAGAGCTCTAGGGAGGTCTCTCTGGTAACAAAGTCTGGTGAATTCGCTAAGAAGCAGAGATTGATCGGTGGAGCTGTAAGTACACCGTAATGCGAAGTCTGGTCCAAAAAGCTTGAGTTTTGGTATCACTGACTTCATCATCTCCACCTAAACTATGAAGAAATGCTCTTAACAACTCCCTGAAATGCTCATATCACTACAATTCCATGGCTTGGACTTTCGATTTTAGGTTTGATTCAGGTTTTTGGGATTTCGGATTTAGCAGAAATGGTTCCAAAGAGGAATGTATATAAAGGAATGCAATTTCTTAAGATAACAAAGATCACAAGAAGAGAAGCTAAGATGTTGCAAATAGTTTTAAATAAAAAACTTATATGTTTCCAAGATCACACAAAGAGAGTTAGATAAAATACTCTCTAAATCGCCAAGTTAAACTAATAGAGGGTCTTCATGTTCGAGAAGAACGTCTTTAGACAGCTTCTGGTTGAACAAATGGGTTAGCAATTTCTTCAGTGCCATCGGTTGGTGAGACAAGCATCACAGCTGTTCCTCGGCAAACCTATTAAATAACCAGACAATAAACATGCTGATTTAGAATCTGGACTCTCAAGATCCATCACAAGCAACAATGGTCATATTTGCAATATAGAGGATTCTAAATGAAGTAGTAAAATGTGAAGTTAAGGAGTCATACGATTAAACCAAGGCGTCTTGTCTGGTCAGTGGTCTTCAAAGGATCATCGTGATCTGAATAAACATAAAACAAGGGTCATAATCACAGCTTAAAAATGATTAAGCAATCACTTCTCTTCCACACATCTAATCAGATTATATATCTTTTAATGGCATCATGGAGACATTTGTAAGCACCAGAGTAATGAATCAAATGAGATAACAGAGAATACTCTTGTTTAATGGTGGATTACACTATTACACATGTAGGCAGATAGCTTTAACTAGTCATTCTATAGAAAGGAGGAAAACATCCTAACAAGATCAATGCAATAGAACAATTTGAATATACATAAAGATAATGCAAGGAAAACGATACCTCTAACGAATTCCACTGCTTCATCAAGAACAAGGTTAAGCAATTGATCGTAGCCTTTAAGAGTTCCAGCGACTGCAAAACACACATACGAACATAGCAACAATCAAATCTCAAGAGAAATTGTAAAAAAAGGTATCATCTTTTCATAATCCTAAAAGCTCATTTTACCTTGTCTACCACCAGTGAGCTTAACTTGCACACCCTTGTCCACAAACTTAGCCAAATCTAAAACCGTTTCCTTTCTTCCAGACTGAACAAAAAACACATAGAAACTTGAACACTGAACTAAGCTTGTATCTTTTAACCAAGAATTAATCATATAACAGTGAATAATGAGTTTACCATGCTACAGCAGAATCTTCGACTGAATTTCCCCTGCAAGAAACGGCAATTAAATTGGTTCAAAAGAGATTAAATGCTTATACTTTACGACGAACTTCAACGAAAGTATGAAGATCGCTGCAAGTCACATACTTGAACAAAGTCTGCTAATCTCAAAACTAGGTTTTTGCAATTCCTTGGCCCTAAAGGAGTTTTAAACTAGGGTTTACAAATATTGTAGAAATCAATTCCAAAATTTGCCAGACGAATCGAAGAATTGAAGAAAACTATCAAAATAGGGAGAAAACAGAGGACTTTCGATAAGAATCCGTAAGGGAAGAAAAAATGTAGAAATTCAGAAAACTATAACAAAAGAAAAACGAATCTTATAAGCAAATCAATGACATGATTGACAAATAATCTACAAACAGATGAAGAAACCTCACCGGAAAATAAAGATCTGAAAGACGGAGCAGAGCAGCAAAACCCAGAAATCTCGGCGAATATCGGAGAATCACACAAAGAGTCAGTCAAAAATAGTCGCCTTTCTATAGTGAAGCTTTCTGGTTATTATAATTCATATAACTTGAACCATAAACCGAAAATCAAATTGAACTGAACCATAATAAACCCGAAAATCGCCAAACAGTATCTCAAAAACCTATGCTCCACTGAAACAGTATCTCAAAAAGCTATGCTCACTGAAACATATACCAATACGGGAGCAAGGACCAGTACGAAAAAAGGTAAAACTTGAAAATTTAGAGACACGGCTACGGCATAGATACGTGTATATATATATTAGAATATATATAAAAATATCTATAAAATAAAAGCATAAGAAATCAAATAATAAAATTAACTATAAATATCAAGATAAAAAAATATTTAAATATAAAGTCTTAGAAAAATAAAAAAGAAACTAATATTTGAACAACTCATTCTCAAAATCAGGTTCAACTTTTTTTTTTAGCAAAAGAAAAAATGTGAAACGTCTACGAAACGTTACCGGCAGCTCCGAAACATCTCCGGCATCTCTAAAACGTTTCGACGACATCCCCACCAAGTTTCTATCTCTGAGACGTTACGGGTACGGGGAACGACACCTAAGTGGTGTTTCAGTGCAACATAGTCAAAAAGTGTACTCGATTAAGGGTTTTTGGAAGAGTTTGATATTTCCGGTAGTTTGGATTCGAAGTACTGTATGATTGTATCCTAAACTCGACAATATTCAAAAATTAGAGAAACCATATAAATATTTTGAAAATATCTTGAAAAATGTTATTTGTTTTCATCGGAGATAAAATTCGGGTATTGTACGACCACTACCCTCTTGTTCTCTCAAACACCACTAAATAGTCTTGGAAATTAGATCTAAACCAATTGTCTGATCCGACCGACCCAAACTGAGAT
>JAKUCM010007936.1:0-31592 GCA_023374145.1 Lepidium sativum
GAAAACCACTCGACTATACGGTGTTGATATTTTTCTATAACACGATATAACTAATTACTTTTAACTAAGTTTTATAATATCATTACAATTTAGCTTATTTAAAAGTTTTAACCAAGCTCATTTTGTTAACAATTTATTGATATATATATATATATATATATTACATTCTCGTTTTTTTTTAATAAGGTATCAAATAATCTTATTAAAAAAGACAACAAAATGTTAGTAAGATTAATTCAGATGGGAATAATTTTAGTAAAATAAAGAAATGATGTTTTTAGTGATAGATAGACATGAAGACAAAACTATGTGCAGAAGGTGTAGACTTCAGGTGTGACTTAATCTATAGATCGACTATAAAGAGCTCTTGCAAGATTGTCTATTTGACCATGTCTAGTTTAATTTTCCTATATTTATAGTGTCAACGGTGAAAAAATTGTAAAATAAAGAAATTGTGTATATTTAGTCGATTTTTACTAAGGAGATTTATATTATTTTTTTCATTTATATATACATTCAAACATTTCTTTCGAACTGAATTTTGTTGTTTTCTTGCGGACATATATAGTTTCAGAATGTCAAAAGCATCTTGCCTTGACCTTAGTGTATAAAGTTTTTTTAATTTTACAGAAAAAAATCATTTAACGACACGTCCAATTAAAAACTTTGAATTAATTAAATATATGTTTTTTTTTTCATTAACGACAAATTATATTGGACCATAACTGACCGATCCAATATCCAAATTCCTACATAATGTAGGCGGAGAGACTCGATCCCTAGTTATGTAAATGAGCTGCCTTATGTGAACGTACCATCTACCACTAGATTAAGAGCCATTTACAATTAAATATATGTTTATGTAGTTCTTTTCTTTTTTTTTTGTTTCGCCACATGTATAACTAATGAATTAGGTCGCCGACTTCTTTTAGATGCATATATATGGATATACACAAACCAATATTCGTTAGAAAGGTGTATAGACCTTAATCGTTATATTTGTAACAATATGGAATTATGAATTTATGGCTATTTCTAAGTATTAATTGTTATTTTCTTACAAAAAATTTGATATATGGTTCTTTAGAAAAAATTGTAATACCGAAACATACAAAATACCTAAATATTTATTTTTATTAACAATTTTTTTTTGTCGACGGCAGATTATATTGAGGCACAGCTGGCCGATACAATAGCCAAATACTTACATAATGTAGGTAGAAGGACTCTATCCCAAATTATGCAAATGCGCTGCCTTAAGTGAACTTACCGCCATGCCATTTGCATTTTTATTAACAATAAGATTGATAAAATATTATCAACAATAAAAGTTTGATACTAAATGTTTTGAGAGAAAGAATAACATAATCAAGCTTCTACGTATTCTTTTGGAAACTTAGCAAAACCAACATCAAAAGCCATAGGAACCCAAAAGAGAACTCTACCACAGTAATGGTAGAGTTTGGATGAACTCTACCACACGTTGGATGAACTCTACCAAGCTATGGATGAACTCTACCATGCTATGGGTGAATTCTATCACACTAAACTGAACTCTACTATACTTAAATGAACTCTACTACATGTAAGTGTATTCTAGTGTAATATGTTCCGTCAGATCGTTTTCAAGACAGTGTTTGAACCTTTTTAAATGTGTTCCGATATGAGTGAAATTTTGCGAGAGTGTTCGTGACACAGTGATCTTTCGATCCAACGGTGGTATTATGGTTTCAACGGCTAATTTCTGAGATATTTTGATGTTTCCTGCTACACGTTGGTTGAACTCTACTACACATTGGATGAACTCTACCACAGTAATGGTAGAGTTTGGATGAACTCTACCAGACGTTGGATGAACTCCACCAAGCTATGGATGAACTCTACCATGCTATGGGTGAATTCTATCACACTAAACTGAACTCTACTACACTAAAATGAACTCTACTACATGTAAGTGAATTCTACTGTAATATTTTCCGTCGAGTTGTTTTCAAGACAGTTTTCGACCCTTCAAACGTGTTCCAATCTGAGTGAGATTTTGCGGGAAGCTTTGTGACCTAGTGATCTTTAGATCCAACGGTGGGATTATGGTTTCAACGGCTAATTGTTTTAGATATTTTGATGTTTGCTGCTACACGTTGGTTGAACTCTCCTACACATTGGATGAACTTTACCACAGTAATGGTAGAGTTTGGATGAACTCTACCACATGTTGGATGAACTCTACCAAGCTATGGATGAACCCTACCAAGCTATGGGTGAGTTCTATCACACTAAAGTGAACTCTAGTACACTAAAATGAACTCTACTACATGTAAGTGAATTCTACTGTAATATTTTCCGTCGGGTCGTTTTCAAGAGAGTGTTTGAACCTTTAAATGTGTTCCGATATGAGTGATATTTTGCGGGAGGCTTCATGACACAACGATCTTTAGATCCAACGGTGGGATTATGGTTTCAACGGCTAGTTTTTGAGATATTTTGATGTTTGCTGCTACACGTTGGTTGAACTCTACTACACATTGGATGAACTTTACCACAGTAATGGTAGAGTTTGGATGAACTCTACCACACGTTGGATGAACTCTACCAAGCTATGGATGAACCCTACCAAGCTATGGGTGAATTCTATCACACTAAACTGAACTCTACTACATTAAATGAACTCTACTACATGTAAGTGAATTCTACTGTAATATGTTCCGTCAGATCGTTTTTAAGACAGTGTTTGAAGCTTTAAATATGTTCCGATATGAGTGAAATTTTGCTGGAGGCTTCGGTGTCACAGTGATCTTTTGATCCAACGGTGGGATTATGGTTTCAACGGCTAATTTCTGAGATATTTTGATGTTTGCTGCTACATATTGGTTGAACTCTACTACACATTGGATGAACTCTACTACAGTAATGGTAGAGTTTGGATGAACTCTACCAGACGTTGGATGAACTCTACCAAGCTATCGATGAACTCTACCATGCTATGGGTGAATTCTATCACAGTAAACTGAACTCTACTATACTTAAATGAACTCAACTACATGTAAGTGAATTCTAGTGTAATATGTTCCGTCAGATCGTTTTCAAGACAGTGTTTGAACCTTTAAATTTGTTCCGATATGAGTGAAATTTTGCGAGAGGTTTCGTGACACAGAGATCTTTCGATCCAACGGTGGGATTATGGTTTCAACGGCTAATTTCTGAGATATTTTGATGTTTCCTGCTACACGTTGGTTTAACTCTACTACACATTGGATGAACTCTACCACAGTAATGGTAGAGTTTGGATGAACTCTACCAGACGTTGGATGAACTCTACCAAGCTATAGATGAACCCTACCTTGCTATGGGTGAATTCTATCACACTAAAATGAACTCTACTACACTAAAATGAACTCTACTACATGTAAGTGATTTCTACTGTAATATTTTCCGTCGGGTCGTTTTCAAGACAGTTTTCTAACCTTCAAACGTGTTCCAATCTGAGTGAGATTTTGCGGGAAGCTTTGTGACCCAGTGTTCTTTAGATCCAACGGTGGGATTATGGTTTCAACGGCTAATTTTTGAGATATTTTGATGTTTGCTGCTACACGTTGGTTGAACTCTACTACACATTGGATGAACTTTACCACAGTAATGGTAGATTTTGGATGAACTCTACCACACGTTGGATGAAATCAACTAAGCCATGGATGAACTATACCAAGCTATGGGTGAACTCTATCACACTAAACTGAACTCTACTACACTAAACTGAACTCTACTACATGTAAGTAAATTATAGTGTATTATGTTCCCTTCGGATCGTTTTCATGACAGTGTTTGAACCTTTAAACGTGTTCTGATATAAGTGAAATTTTTCAGGAGGCTTCGTGACACAGTGGTCTTTAGATCCAACGGTGGGACTATGGTTTCACCGGCTAATTTATGAGATATTTTGATGTTATGAAATAAGATGATGGAACCAATAAGCAAAAGAAATAAAATTATTAAAACTTTCAAGAAAGGCAAAAAAAGAATGGTAAGTTTTATTTTTTAAGACTTATATACATAGAAAAAATAACATAAATAGGAATTTATGTGATTGAAAATTGCATGGATATAGCAGAAGTATATAATATTAATCTCAATCAAATTGCCTATCAAAATCATTGTTCTTTCAATACTTGCTGGTGGGTCATACTAGTTGGGCTTCGTTGGGCTTCATTGGGCCGACACAGAATCGAAAATTGCACCATTCGGTGTCTTGAACTGAGCTAAAGAGTTAAAGTATTTCCACTGGATTGCAAAATCAGCTCATCCAATTCCATTCGTCCCATCTAGCTTTGACATTTCAACTTTCAACTAAGTAACAGCTTAGATCTGCTCTCATGCCATTATTAAATCCTAATTCCAATGATTTTGAGTCCATTATCCGAAACAACCATACTAATAAATTAACTCTTTCCCAAGTAGTGGACTTAAATTTCACAATTAATTTAGACAAGATTATAAGTTGGGAAGTGAAAAATACTTTTGACATACTATATCTTAAGCTAGCTTTCGTAAACATAAAAGTTGGGAATTTTAGTGGCATTTATTCATTTTGGTTCGGTCAAATTGTGACATCGTAATTTGTGCAATATAATTTGATTAGACGATCTGCTTGAAGCAAGAGGCAAGAAGAAGCTAAAGTTTTGCCCTTTTTCTTTTCAGTTTGGTTTTCGGAAGCTATTGGATGAGCTTTCGATCCACGATTCCGTCGCTGAGTTCAGAACTCGAAGAGGTAAAAGGTGGAAACCTGATCTAATGTCCTTCTCTTTCTTCAAGCCATCGAGGCCTAAAACGCCTCAAGAGGTCGTTAAGGCAATCAGAGACAGTCTTATGGCTCTCGACACAAAGACCGTCGTCGAAGTTAAAGCCCTGGAGAAGGTTCTCTGTTTATTCTTTATAAAAAGTTTAGACCTTTTCTTTTATCAAAAAAAAAAAGTTTAGACCTTTATGCCTAACTGCTGAATTCTCGATATGGGTTTTACTGATTTGGCTTGATTAAGGTTGGTTGTTTTCACTTGAAACTGAAGATCATTTGCTTGTAGCTGAAATTTTGCGTAATGGTTATGTGGGTTTGTAAAACCTAATTTGTCTATTGAACAATGCATTTATTGTGTTATTATCTTAAGTGTTAATATTTTCTTGTTAGGCCCTGGAAGAAGTTGAGAAGAATATTTCTTCTCTGAGAGGAATTCTATCTGGAGATGGTGAGGCTGAACCAAATGCTGATCAAGCTGTACAGTTAGCATTAGAGATTTGTAAAGAAGATGTTATCTCTCTTATTATTCATAAGCTACACATTTTGGGATGGGAAGTAAGTAAGGGATTTCAAATTTGTTCACTTTGTATCTGTTAATATAGAATCAGTTACAAATCCCCCGGATAATGTTGCAGACAAGAAAAGATTTACTGCATTGCTGGTCTATCTTGTTAAAGCAAAAAGTTGGCGAGACTTATTGCTGTGTGCAATACTTTGAAGAACATTTCGAGTTGCTGGACTCTTTGGTTGTTTGGTAAATACAATAAATGTTTGTTTTTATATCTGATTTTGTTTTATCTAGCTGAAATTTTCTTTAGTTAATTTGAAAACTTACCATTCGAGTCATAACTAAAATTTCAACGTTTATGAGCAGCTATGACAACAAGGAGATTGCTCTGCATTGTGGAAGTATCCTTAGAGAATGCATTAAATTCCCAACTCTAGCTAAGTAAGTCAAACCCAATAAGTTGCTCTTTCTTTACAAGGTTTTTGATGTGATTCCAAAGCTTTTTTTAATGAGTTCACTGACGTGAAATGGTTGAGATTTTATTGTTTCACTCGGTTAAGTTTTTGTAGTGCCTTTTCAGGTATATTTTAGAGTCTGCCTGCTTTGAGTTATTCTTCAAGTTTGTGGAATTGCCAAACTTTGATGTTGCTTCTGATGCATTTTCAACATTCAAGGTGATTTATTCACTATTCTGACTTGGCCTTCTTTCATATTTTGCATCTTTATTTATCACACAATTTTACATCTTTGTAGGATCTTCTCACAAAACATGATTCAGTCGTCTCAGTATTTCTCACCTCTCATTACAGTGAGGTTTGCTTCAGTACATTTTTCAAGTTTATATGAAAACATAAGATGCATTTTTTCGGCTACAAATCCTCTAATAAAATTTGATTTACATTATGAAAAACTTCTTCTCCTTTAGCTGACTGAATATTTATGGTTGTTTCAGTTCTTTGATATCTATGGAAGACTTTTGACATCTTCAAACTATGTGACAAGAAGGCAATCACTTAAGGTTCGCATTGCAACAAAGCTTTCTCTTTTTGGTGGTATATTCTTCTCTAGATCACCTCTTGAATAGGTATTTAACAATGAAACTAATCCTGGTTGTTTTAGCTTCTCTCGGATTTCCTATTGGAACCTCCAAATTCCCACATAATGAAGAAATTTATCTTAGAAGTTCGCTATATGAAAGTCATAATGACACTCTTAAAGGTCAGTGATGACTATATGGTTTCGTCTTTCTTGTATTGCTATTAACTCCTAGAAACTCATAAATTTACGTTTCATCTTCACATGTGTAGGACTCGAGCAAGAATATTCAAATATCAGCCTTCCATATATTTAAGGTAACATATCACTTTGTTGAGCCGCAGTTCATTTAGTAACAACTGTATATAGGTGTCTCAGAGGATGAAGTTGTGATCGGATTTTGAATCTGCATTTGTTTGTGTGCTTACAGATATTTGTTGCAAATCCTAATAAGCCGCAAGAAGTGAAGATCATTTTGGCAAGAAACCATGAGAAATTACTTGAACTCCTTCACAATCTTTCCCCTGGTAAAGGTATAATTCAAACAATACCAATACTATATTCATAACGATTACCCTCTGAACTAGATTTTCTCTACTTCAAAATCGTGCTTAGGTTCTGAAGATGAACAATTCGAAGAGGAAAAGGAACTGATCATCGAGGAGATCCAAAAAATGTCTACCCTACAAAACCTCGAACTTTAAATATATATTTTTTGCCTCTTCATCTCTCTGTTCCATTCCGTAATTCTGAGTCCTGCAAAAGAAGTTTTTAGTGAACTCTTGAGTCGAAGTTGCATAACTGTGTTGTCTAAACATGAAACGAAACTGCTGGTTTTCCATAGAGTGGCAATGTAACTTATGGTTTCTGTCCTATCGCTGAGTTGTTCGGATCCATGACTTGTCTCTTCAGACCTAAGGCCTTAAGCTCCTGATAACTTTATGCCTTTCTCAACCTTATTTTCCTTGAAAAAACCTTGAATCAAAGCGTTATACGTGACTGCGTCGGGTTTAGTTCCAGACATCTTCTTGAAAAACTTGAATGCCATGTCCGATTTTTCATGTGAGCAGTAACCCGTGATCACTGTGTTGCAGCTTACCGTTGTTTCTCCGTAGCCATTCTTGATCAATTCACTGTAGAGTTCTTCAGCAATCACGTATTCGCCTCTTCTTAAGTACCCGTGAATCATAACATTGTAAGTGACCTCGTTTGGTCGCATCCCTTTTTTATCATCTCAAACCATAACTTCCGTGCACTACCGAACCAGCCTATCTCACAGAATCCATGGATCATTGTGGTATACACGACTCTGTCAGGTGCATGGCCTTTCTCTTTCAGGTTGTTGAATATGCAATAAGCCTCGACCTGCTTCTTATTCTTACACAACCCGTTCATAATCTCATGGTACGTATAGATATTGGGGATATGGTTCCACGCTATCATTGTATGGAGTATCTCCGACATACAAGTATAGTCCCGAATCTTACAGAACCCAGATATCAATTTGGCATACACATCATGTCCTGGATAAAGGCCTTGTTTCAGACCCTTTTTCAGAAGCTCATAGCCTTCTCTAACCTCCCCACCATCGCACAAAGCTTGAATCAAACACCGAATCCTCTCGAGATCAATCTCAGAATCTATCAATTTCTTTTGAAGTTCCCATAAACGATCGAGAGTTTCCTCGCTTTTAAGCAACCTAATAAAACAGAATTGCAAGTTGCGGAAGGAGTAATTCCCCTCTCTTTCAGTACATCATACACTTCAATAGCTTCTTCTACCATTCCTTCTTCACTAAGACACTTAATGTATTGCTTTAATAACGTGGGCTCTGGGCTAAAACCAGTGGTATCAAGAAAACTTTTAGAAGCCTTTACGGCTTTTGCATCCAAAAGAGCACCAAAGAGAAGGTTTAAAGAAACAGGAGCAGGTGTGTAATCATAGTTCGAACACACCCATTGGAAGAACCACAAAGAGAACAGAACATTATTCTGTGATTTCAACAGTTCACAGAAAAACAATGGATCTGCAAAATCAAATGAGGAAAAATCAGATACCAGAATTTGCTGCCATCTCTGTCTCTCTCTCTCATGATTCTATTGACAGTTTTAGCCATCTCCGTATAACTCACAGCCGATTTCTGCTCCTCGGGCTTGGATTCATTATCCCGAGACTCAACAGAAAGACTCCGTATCTGGGTATTAGAGTTTTGTCGAGTTCGGTTTCTTAGGAGGCTGACCAAATACGACTGACCTCTACTCATTGCGTATCGCTAAACTCTTATTCAAGCTCCAAGTAAACAGATGCAAATCGTAGATATGAGCTTTGATTGTGTTATTCCGGGAGAAGAATCTGAATACTTTTCGCCGGAACCCTAGATTCTGATCTCCAAATTAATTTGGATCTTCTGTCATCCTCCAGGTCTTTTCAGATAATGATAGGGCTAACAAAATAATAAAGTTTATTACATCATCATCAGATATGTTAATGTTTTGTCGATAATTATGAACTAATAAGAGTTTGGTTTTAGTTATTAAAAGAAACCCCGAAAAAGGTTAATTGACGGATAAAAAAGGTGCTTCCTTTGCTTCTCCTACTGTCTCTCTCCTTTCTGTGTCTGTAGCTATTGTCTACGCCGAAATCCCTAATTTCTTTTGTTCTTACGACCATCAATTTCCCGCCAAAGAGAATGTGGACGGTCAAGAAATGAAGCCTCAAAAGAGAATTTCAGTCAGAGCTCTCTCTCGCAATCTCCGTCTGTTTACAAATTTGTTGGTCTTTGGTCGCTTCGACGGAGGAATGGAAAGTTAAAATTTTTGGGGAAAGTACTGTGGCTGATTTGGGGTTTTCCACCCCCACTTCAAATTTAACTTTTGTTGTTGTTTAGCTTTAATTCGATGAGTGTACTTACGGACTTCGTTCTGTGTTTACAAAGGAGGATAATTTGTAATGTTTTAGTGAACTGGTGGAATTTTGATAAACTCTTTTCTGATTTGTTCTTCAATTTGCAGTGTAGATGCTGAGGTAAGCAGTTCGACAACATGGTTGCTAAAGCATATCCTGTAAGGATTTTGCATCAAAACAACGGCATAAGTGAAGAGGAAGGAGGAGGCTCAGGAGTTGAACCTTACGTGGGTCTAGAATTCGACATTGCAGAGGAAGCTCGTGAGTATTATAACGCTTACGCAGCCCGAACGGGTTTCAAAGCTAGGATTGGGCAGTTGTATAGATCAAGAACTGATGGTACTGTGTCGTCGAGAAGGTTTGTTTGCTCAAAGGAAGGTTTTCAGCTGAGTTCGAGAACCGGTTGCAGTGCGTTCATTCGTGTACAGAGACGGGATGCTGGGAAATGGGTTCTTGACCAAATCCAGAAAGAGCATAACCATGAGCTTGGAGGTGAAGCTCATGTTGAGGAGACAACTCCTCGTCCTTCAAGAGCTCCTGCTCCTACAAAGCTAGGTTTAACTGTTAACCCACATAGGCCTAAGATGAAAGTTGTTGATGAGTCAGATAGAGAACAACGCTCCTGCCCTGTTGGTTTTAAACGCTACAAAAGTGGTGGTGGTGAAGGAGAAGTGAGTGACGATCATCATCAAACGCAGCAGCCTAAGGCGGTTGTTGGTACTGAGCCGTGTGCAGGGTTGGAGTTTGGTTCGGCTAATGAAGCGTGCCAATTTTATCAGGCGTATGCAGAAGTTGTTGGGTTTAGAGTTAGGATTGGTCAGTTGTTTCGATCCAAAGTCGATGGTTCGATCACATCGAGACGGTTTGTTTGTTCGAGAGAAGGGTTTCAACATCCTTCAAGAATGGGTTGTGGAGCTTACATGAGGATCAAGAGACAAGACTCTGGTGGTTGGATTGTGGACCATCTCAATAAAGAACATAATCATGAGCTTGAACCTGGAAAGAAAAATGAAGCTGGTACGAAAAAGATAACGGAAGATGTGACAGGAGGATTGGATTCCGTTGATTTTATTAAACTAAATCACTTCGGCAACAACCACATCAAGAAAGCACGAGAAAACAGCATTGGTAAAGAATGGTATCCGCTGCTTCTTGATTATTTTCAGTCTAAACAATTCGAAGACATGGGATTCTTTTATGCTCTCGAATTGGATGTCAACAATGGAAGCTGTATGAGCATGTTTTGGGCAGATAGCCGAGCAAGAGTTGCTTGCAGTCAATTTGGTGATTCCATTGTGTTTGATACTTCATACAGAAAAGGAAACTACTTTGTTCCTTTTGCTACTTTCATCGGTTTTAACCATCACAGGCAACCAGTGCTTCTCGGGTGTGCCTTGGTTGCTGATGAATCTAAAGAGGCTTTCTCATGGTTATTCCAAGCATGGCTTGGTGCCATGTCAGGTCGTCCTCCAAAATCCATTATAGCTGATCAAGATTTAGCTATCCAGCAAGCTTTGGTCCAAGTCTTTCCTGGGGCACATCATCGGTACTCAGCTTGGCAAATGAGGGAAAAAAGAGCTTGAAAATCTCAGACCATTTCCGAGCGAATTTAGATACGAATACGAGAAATGTGTATATCAGACTCGGACAACGGTGGAGTTTGACTCAGTTTGGAATGCTGTCATCAACAAATACGGTCTTAGAGACAACATTTGGCTCAGAGAAATCTATGAACGGCGCAAGAATTGGGTTCCCGCGTATTTAGGAGCAAGTTTCTTTGCAGGAATCCCAATAAACGGAATTATTGAGCCCTTCTTTGGTGCTTCGTTAGATGCTCTAACGCCTCTCCAAGAATTTATTTCCCGATATGAACAAGCTCTTGAGCAGAGACGAGAAGAGGAAAGGAAAGAAGATTTCAATTCTTACAACTTACAGCCTTTCCTTCAGACAAAAGAACCCGTGGAAGAACAGTGCAGGAGACTCTACACGCTAACGATCTTCAGAATCTTTCAGAATGAACTTGTCCATTCTTACAATTACCTTTGTATAAAGACTTATGAAGGAGTAATCAGTAGATTCCTGGTGAAGAAAAGTGGAATGAAAACGAGAAACACGTTGTGACATTCAGTGCGTCGAATCTTAATTCGAGTTGCAGCTGTCAAATGTTTGAGCACGAAGGACTTCTATGTAGACATATCTTGAAAGTGTTTAATCTCTTGGACGTAAGAGAGCTACCTTCTCGGTATATACTGCACCGATGGACCAAGAACGCAGAGTTTGGGTTTGTTCGTGATACGAATTCAGGCGTGAGTGCTCAGGATCTTAAGGCCTTGATGGTTTGGAGTTTGAGAGAAGCTGCTTCTAAGTATATAGAGTTTGGGACTTCGTCTCTAGAGAAGTATAAGCTTGCTTATGAAATAATGCGTGAGGGTGGGAAGAAGCTTTGTTGGCAGAGATGATGTGCCCAGCTCTGACCATGTAAGATCATTTTTCTTCATTTATGTCTGAAGAATCTAGTGTAAGAAATTAAAAATTTCTAATAGGGATTTAGTGGTGATGGTTGCTGTAGGTATTTTTGGTTTTACCCTTGAAGAAGATGAAGTCTTGATGGACATTCTAAATTTCTAGTGATAACATTTCGTTGCTGCAAGAGCTGGTGGTGGAGTTGGATTTGTGGTTCCTACTGAAAGTTTACCATGTAATGAATCTGTGACTTGTTTGTTCTTTTGTGTTTTTGGTTATGGGGGGTCTTCCAAGTGAAAGAACAGATCAGAATTAGGGTTTTGTTTGTTGTGGGTTGTTTTTGTAGAATCAAACACAGATCATGATTAGAGAATCAAATCGTTTGAGGCTTAAGTAGAAGCATAGAATGTAATGTAAGATCATCATTATCGATCTCATTTTATTCTTCACACTAAATTGTATTGCATTACTAATCAAATTCTCGCTCGTATTTTTCATTCACATAAATCATGGTACATAATATAAAAAGAGTGAAAAAAACAAAAGAATCAAGAGTTTAACACACAAGACACAACACACAATTACATAATCAATTAAACTCTCCCGACATGAGGCCCTCCAGCTACTGTTTCTCCAACTCCGACGTGAATAACTCCGGTGCACAACAGTTGTGTAGCACTCACAATTATTGTCATAATTTCAAGAGTTCTCTGCCAAAACACAGAATAACATATTTGATTAAATTCACACCCTTACATAAAAAAAGAATTCTAAATAAGAGTAAAAAAGCTCACTAGATTGGCTTCTGTCCAGCCTATGTTGATCTCTTTACATGCCAATCTGTAGCAACATCAAATTCGGTTAAGATTTTCTTTTTACGCTAGGTGTAGAACCGGTTAAAAATCCGGTTTGATGTCAATATTAACCGGATGGTGAGTTTACCCCATCGCAAGGAGAGTGAGAGACCAGGAGATGAGAGAGGAAGCAGCGGCAGAGTGGAGATTCGGAGAGTCCCATTGAAGAACATTGAGGATTCCGGTGAGTGACGTGGCCATTCCAACGACGCCGGCGATTAATGAGAATATTACGAAAAAACCAGTCGCCATATTCCCCACTGGGAAGTATACCGGGAAGATCTTCGCTGGAAGAGACAGCGTCGATGCTGCAAAAACCACAAGAAATTTTCCTTATAAAACATTGGAATACTTATTTAATGAAGAAGTGGTTAAATTAGTTTATTACCGGACTCGCGAGTTCTCTCGATGCCGTGATTAACAGCCCAGGAAGCTAAGATAGTGACGACAAAATAAAGACCGAGATTCAGCATCAGAAGCATGAAAGCTGCCGACTTTGATCCTCCTGAAGCCATGTCTACAAGATTCTTCTCTGAACTCTCCGACAAAATATTTGACTTTTTACAAAAACCAGATAGGTCCTTTTTTCTCTGTTTCTGTCTTGGGATGATCACAAGGTCTGTGTATGTGTTTATATTTATTTATCCACTACATAAGAATTGGAGTTTCTTCAGCCGAAAGCAATGTTTTTCAGTTCTTTACTTTGTCCTTAACTTTGGGCAAAGAATTAAATCCAAAGCTTCAGCTTCCGTGCGACCCTGTATTTGCTTATTTGCTGTCTTTTGTGCAGCAGATAAAGAAAAGAAAAGCTAAAGACAAGAGAATGAGAAAATATATAAAACCCTTTCTCCAAGGAAAATTTGTCCGGTTGAAACTTTTCCCGGAAAAGAATTCAAAATTATATTCCATAAGTATCAGGTTTTTGTACAGTTATTATTCATTTTTCTTACAAATCAATGAATCATATTTGCAGCTCTAATGCAGAGCTCATAAATAATTTGTTTTATCCTCAAGAATTCCCAAGGCTAGCTCAGCTAGCGAATGTACCGTTCTGCTATGACGGCTTAGTCCAACGGTACCCGAGAAAACATCAAAGTTCTCGACCTCAGCTGTAGTTTCTAGAACTTTCATAAGCTCTTTCTCCAGTCCCAATTCTCGAAACGCTGCTACAATATTCTCGACATCCTCTTCCATCATCCAAATCACCAGCTCGATCACAAACCTCCTCATTCGTGGAACCTTAATGGCTGGCTTGTCATGCTTTTTTAGAATCGAGACCAATGAATTCGCCAGCTCCTTCCTCTTGATCCCTGAATCCACGAATACAAAGCTTGATTCCACCGAACTCATGAATCTAAACACTTGTGCTGCTAGCCCCACCATCACTTCCTGGAGTTTGTTGACGTCTGATGTTATTGATCTCAAGACCTGCAACACAATTTTGTTTTTAAACTCCAGATTTGTTACTCAATATACTAGTAACTGAGTTGTATGTAAATTTTCAATCGAAATTGTATATCAGAATACTAACAGTTGGTGCTGCTGCTTTCACAACCTTCAGGTCATGAAAGCATTCGTCTCCAGAATACAAGCACAGGTTTCTCAACACTCTTGCAGCGTTCACACGGATAGAAGAAATTTCAAGTGCTTCCACAAGTCTTTCAATAACCCCAAGCCTAAGGACATGGAGACAGTTGCTTTTGCTCTCCAACACAAGCATCGCTATCGCTTCTCCTGCAGCGATCTTGACACATACATCACCCCCATGTGTTTCCTGTTGAAAGAAAATGTTGAACAACTCTTTCAGAAGACCACCTGTTCCGCCTATTCTCTCCCGAGCTTCGGCCTCAAGAGCAAGGTTGGTCAGTATCCCGATCCCGAGATTCTGCAGCTTTGGGTATCTTGCCCCGTGTCTCAGTACATCCCTCACGTTGCTGATTGTGAATACAATCTCAGAAATTTCTCTCCGGAGGCACTTTCCTGTGTTCCCTGTGGTACTGGCTAACATTTTCACCAGCTGCAGTGACCGTTTCAGTGTCAAAACTTGTGACCTGGCAACGTCTGCGTTCTCATCCCTCAACAGTATTTCGTCCACATGTGTGAAATCAATTATCTTTGGGAGAAGACCTCTTGTGTTGCCGAGTTTTCCACAGTTGTCATGATCTCTGGCTAATTTCTTCAGAATCAAGAGACCCAAATTGTTGAATCTCCAGAAATCGTAGTGTAGATTATGCTCATGGAACATCTTTTTCTCTCCAATCTCATCAGGAGCTTCACCTGATGATCTTGTGTTCTCTAACAACGATGAAATAGATTCCATAGCACCAGAAATCCCAGCAACTCTTAAGGAGTTCTGTTTTTTTCCAGCTAGGTTCGCTAGAATCTCAGCGGCAGATCTCCTAATCTCTTCCTCCTGCAGATCTTTCCAGTTCAACATCTCCACCAACCTAAAGAAAAAAAAGACTAACATATAAGATTTCTTCGATGCATTTCTCTGCAAAATTTGACAATTTAATTAGTAACTAAAGATAAAGACTAAAGACCAAACCTTTCGATGACGGGAAAGTTGATTCCGATCTTCTCAAGTGTGTCTTCCGAGTACCGTTCAGTCACTGAAAACTGCCTGAGAATCCTCGCTCCAATGAGCTGTTCATCAGAAGAATTCGAGTCCAAGAGTTCCATACCAAAGCTCACTATATCCATCTTCAAACCGTCAAATATACTCCCATTGACACACTTTGAGTAGGAGTCATAGAAAAATCTTTTGATCGAGACCAAACCAGTAATACCAAACTCGCACTCTCTTGCCACATTTTCAAGCAAATCACATACACTGACTTGCCACTCCCAGTAAGCTTTCTCCGCAAGAAACAGTAGCGCCTCGGCAAAGGCGAGAGAATAGAATATGTTGAGAGCAGACTGTCTGTTCCTCTTGTCTGTATCTCCTTTGTGAACATCTCCATAGTTGTGCCTAACAAGCTTGTAAGAAGACAGAGCCACACAGGCTGTTGCAGAAAGAAGCTGTAGCCAGTAAAGAAGCTTACTCACTGTACTGGAAATGAAGAACCATCTTGCATATGGAAGGAGAGGTACGTCTGAGTTATTCCATGTCTCTAGAGTCGTTTCTCGAACGACGCAGTCTTGTCTCGTCGCTTCCCTCGATCGTGGCTTAAAGATCGATTCACTACAGAGAAACACAAACGAACATTTAACAAATCAAATTCCAAATTAAATCGAGCTCAGTTCGATAATCCAAAATAAACCTGATTCGTTTTAGATTTCTGAGAAGAGAGGCGGAGCTAGACCGCAGAGCACGAAAGCTACTAATTCCAACGCCGGCGACAGTCCACGTGGCTTGGTGCTGCCACTCGAGTTCGTGACTTCTGCTGAAGATTCTAGCACCTTCGATCAGAAGAATGATGGTGATAAACCAGAAATCGGAACCGTCGAGCGTGATAGCAAAGCCGCCGAGAAGAACCACCGTAGCCCAGATAAACCCTAGGGTTCCGATTCCAGTAGCGGTTTTCTCAAGAATCGCGAGTTGTAGAGCGAATACCGTAAGCTTCTTCTCCGGAGCCGCGACTGTTAATTGTCTCCTAAACGCAGTCGCGGAAGAGACAGAAGCTGCGTCTGCGGTTTCACCGCTATCTCCTTTCTCAATGCTGCTTCTTAGATTGAAAACGGTGTCGTCTGAGCCTCTTGCTTCCTCCAATTTCCGAAGCTCCGACATCTACACAAAAAATATGAAGCGTGACATTTAATATACTACATTAAAATGTAAAATAAATGTTTTTTAAAAAGTAATTAAACATATAGTTTCTTGTCAAAACAAAATCAGCCGTTCTAATTGAGATACTAATTTTGATATTCATCTAATAAAAGAAGCCAATATTAACTACAAAGTGAAAATCAAAAGTGTTGCATTAGAAAAAAGTTAATAAAAATCAATAAACTGACAGAAAAGACAGCTTAAAGACAAAAGTAAGAAGTGGATGAATGTAATAAAACCTGACAACAAATGCTTCGATCTTCATCTTCTTCCAACTTATTTGAAGAAACCATTACAAACTTTTTTGATGTGTCAATTGCTGAATCCTACTCAAATCGCCAATCGAATTTTTGTTTTTTTGTTTTTTTTTGTTCTATAGTAAAAGACTTTAAGGAGTGGTTGACGATGAAGAGAAACGAGTAAAGCGTGATTTTACATTCCTTCATATATATATATATATATAGAGAGAGAGAGAGAGAGAGAGAGCGAGAGAGGAACTGAAATAGGCAAAAGAGTGGAGAGAAAGTATGCAAAAACCTAAGCAAAATAACGCAAGAAGAAATGTGCAAGAAAGTCTAACTTAAAGATTATTGTTGTATCTATGCTTCTCCCAAAAGTTACATTTTAACAATAATGTCATGTTGGATTGCACAACATAACAAACAGATGACGCATGCTTACGACACCACGTCTCACTATTCTCCAAACTCTTCAACTTTACAACAGTACAAGAGATGCCTTTGTACTCTACGGCTTTCAAATGATAAACAGCCTTCCTTCCGTTAAGCCATGTTATTATCGGCATTATGAAACCATTTTTATATTTGTATTACAATGGACAACTTTCTTAAGTGGTTAAACATTTCATTCTACTAATTTTTAGTGGAACTTATTTCCATATACTTGTGTGTGATAAAAGTTAGCATTATAGATCAGTTTTTAGTAATATAGTTTTTGACAAAAAAAAAACAGTTTATCCAACCACAAAACATTATGATACCATGTGATTGATTTTTTTTTCAAACAATTGGATCGACAACCTCTATTTATAACCTAAAATACATACTCTAAAATCTTTTTTATTTTTTTGGTATAAATCAAATCTAAATTAAATATGAAACACACATCTTCTATATAATAACAAATTAATTAATTTTTTGAAAACACAACCTTTAGTTATGTGTTATATTTTCAGGATTTAGTTATTAAAATTTGTTTCTAGATTTATAAATATAATATATATATATATGATTGAATATATACAATCGAATAAAAAATATATCTATATATGGAATTCTGAATTATATACGTAACTACAAGATCATTCGAATGACTAGATATTTTGATTATGTTTGTTAATCAACAGTATCCATAGTATAAAATAAAAATAATACTATATGTTTGTTACTAGATATTTCGATTATATATATAAAAACAGTATCTATATAGATATTCTTCTCTCAACATTATTAATCGAATATGTTTGTTACTAGATATTTTATTTATATTCGAAACAACAAAATCATTCGAAATTCACTTACTATAAAATATGTTTGTTACTAGATATTTGATTTACTATTTAACAATGTTTTATTATACTAAATTTAAGCATATTATTGGAATCCAACTTGATTTAACAAAATTTTACAAATTTTAAATTTAGCATTTATTTTAAAATATTCTTTTTTGATAACAATATTTTGTTATTTTTAGACACAAAAAAAAAAACACAAACAAAAATTTACACATTAACAAAAAATCATAAAATTGTTTTCATTTAAAAATTTCGAATTTTTTGAAATTCAATTATTTTAAATTAGTACTATTTTAGAATATTCATTTTTCATAACAATTTTGATAACAATTTCGAAAAAAGATATGTATACATTAAAATTCGTAGATATTTTTTTGTGTTAAACAGAAAGTTTGATAACAAATGAATACATACATTAAAAATTGTATATATTGTTTGTGTTAAAAATTATTTACATTAAAAATCGTATATATAGTTTGTGTTAAAAATTGTATACATTAAAAATAAAGGTATATTCTTTTTTTAACCACATTCATCCTAGTATACGATTAGATTTAAATATATTATATCCTCTATTTAAGTTTGATGTGATACAAAAACTATAGTAGACAATTTTTTTCATCAATACTCAAAACATGATTCTCCATTTTATCTGAGTTCTTAAACTCATAAGTCATTAGTAAAAAAAATAAAGTTAAGATACCAAAAATCTTCCATTATTATGGTTTGCAGGAAAAATTCATATTATATTCCAATTTGTATTTTTTTATAGCTTGCTATAAGACTCCCAAAAAAACATAAAGAAACATAAGATAAAACTTTACAGTTATTATACTTTGCTACACGTTTTTTTTGTATTTCAATTTTTTTCGTATCTCAATTTTTAAATGTTTTAAGTTCGTGGAATATATAAAAAATAAATGGAAATTTAAAATCTCTAAAATTTTAAAATAATTTGGTCATGTATATAATTTGTATTAGTCCCACTAACAAAAATCTAAAAACATAGTTAATTATATTCTTTTATGATATTCATTTATCTTTTTATTATTTTATAGATTATTTTCACTTGAAATTCATATGAATTTTATTTGTGTTCAATATATCAAAACTAAAAAATTTGAACTTATTATGCTAAAAATTATTTATCAGCAACTTCAATTTACAATAAGTATTTTTTTCAAAAATATTTATATATTGGTACAAAAATATGTAGGTGCATGGGATGAATTTGTGTGTTTGGTAAAAAAAATTTATCATTTTCTCGGAGGAATTGATTTGTATTTTAATTTATAAAAGAGCATTTTGATCTATTTTCTTTAATAAAAAAATAATTTATAATATATAGAAAAATAAATAATAACATATATACCAATTATTTATTTCAATATCTTGATATAATAATATAATATATATTCATAAAAGGATAAATGCTAATACAAATGGATATATTATATATATTTAGATGATAATATGTAATAGGGATAAAAAGTATACTGGGAGTAAATTTTAACAAAGTAGTCCATTTTTATTTACTAAAAAAAATTCTCTTTAAAATATAGTAACTTAGTTACAATTTTTTAAAGTTTAATAAATTAAGATAATTTTTTTTCAAATAACTGATGTAAATTTCGCCAATAATTATATTATTATTTTATTTAACTATAAAATCAAAATTTTAAATAAATATAATATTTTTAAAATAACTTAAAATTTCAGATATATATAGTTTTTTAATTTCATGAAAGATTTAACGTAATTAACTTGATCAGATACATACATATTAAGATAAATGATCAAATATAAATATTATAAATAAATATAAATACAATACATATATTTATTTTTTTATAAAAAAATAATTTTTGTAAAATATAAAATAATGGTGGTCCTAGATAATTAGCAAACAAAGAGAGTCTAAATAAAATTAATTAAGAGATTAAAATAATGGAGTAATAGCCTCTTAAAGTATGATGTGTTTGCGACGGAGATAGATTTAAAAGATGACTCAAATGTTTTTTATATTTATTGGAATTCGATTTGAAGTAGCCGTATGATAGTGTTTAGGGTTTGTTGTGGATCGATATTGTTGATTACATTGGTGTTCAATATTTATTTTTTTATAATTTGTTAGATTAAAAAAGAAAAGAAAAACATTACTCAAGTGGTTAGTGATGAACTAACATATGGTGTGTGGAGGAGAGTAGGCCTCTGTGGTTAATTATTTTTTTGGATATAAAGAGCCTCATTCCGTTGAGCCACGTTATTATCGGCTTTATAAAACCATTTTTATAAATAATAAAATTCTTAGGTAAATTGTATTACAATGAAGAGCTTCCATTACTCAAGTGGTTAAATATTTAAATTTTGCAAATTTTAGTGTAACTCCACATAGCATATAATTGATTTTTTTTTGGTGATATAATCATTCGAAAAGAAAAAACAATTTTTCCAACCAATTGAGTAAGTGTTGGTCCAGGAGTCCAAAGTATAATGCATGCATGTAACTTGATATACTTTTACATTGTTTAAGATAAAAGCCCCACTATACAATTGTTCATCCTTTAAAAACTCTGAATCAAATTTTTATACCTTTAAAAACTACATCAATCGATTACTCTCTGTTTTCCTATCAATCAACCATACAGTAGCACGTTATCCCTTCATTAGCAGGGCAATGTTTTGAAGAGCCACCAAAAATCCGATTACTGAGACCATGTTGCACACAGTAGAGCACAAAGAAGCATACGTAGTTCTTCTATTTACTCCATCATCTTTGTACCACGCAGTAGCCCCAAACGTCAAAGCGATGGTAAAGAGACATGACACAATGTGTTACAAAATTAGCTTGGGGAGACACGTGAACGTCCAAGATGAAAGATGGATTAACGGTGGAGATGTGCGAAGCTCTTAACGGAATAATAAAGAAGAGAAGATCAAGAGAATACGGTTACATTCAATTTTTCGTTCAAGAATTACAAAGAGTTGTTCTTTCATTTCTCTTCTCTTTGTAGTTCCATTAGAATTTGTCCTCTCAAGAACTCTTCTTGTATTCACGTTTTCTTGAAGATAAATTAGGAATTCTTTGTTGTTCAACATTGGATTTCAATAACACATCGCATTTTGTTAAAAACGTATCAAAGGTATCAGATTACGGCGATTCTCTCGACAATGCCTGAAACGCGATCTTCCTCGGTGCGTTTGGAGTCGGAGGAGACGAGATTTCAAACTATCAATTCAAAATCTGAAAAGATTAAGGATCGATTTGAGGTTTTGGAGTGTACACTCGATAAATGTTTCTCATTGATTGAGGGAATGTTTAGTGAGCTGCGGAACCAGCGTGCGATGCCAGACCAGTCGAGAGTGGGAAGACAGAATTCTTCGAATTCCTCACCTCCTCATCCGTGACATGGTGTTACGAGGTTAGCTAAGATCGATTTTCCCCGATTTAATGGTGTTAATTTGAAAGATTGGTTGTTCAAAAGCCGAACAATTCGTTGAGATCGATCATACACCCGATGATGTAAAAATTACTATGGCATCGATTCACATGGATGACATAGCAGCGAATTGGCATCAATCTTTAGTGAATTCCGAGTATGGCTACTTAGTTCTCAAGGATTGGTCTACGTATAAAGGAGTGTTGATTGAACGCTTTGAGGACTTGTGGGATGATCCTTTAGCAGAGTTAAAACATATACAAGAAACAGATGGTATCGTACAATACCATAACAAGTTTGAAAGTATAGGGAATCGAGTAGATTTATCGGAAGATGTGCTAGTTCGAACTTATTTGGCGGGTCTTAGTTTGAAGACTCAAGCGAGAGTGGAGATATTTAAGCCGAAAACGGTTAAGGATTGTTTCAATTTGGGAGGATTGTATGAGTCTACTGCACCAGAAAGAAAATATGCTCATCGTAATCCCAATAATGGTAAAGGTCTTATTCTTTGGAAGAAGGAGGTGGAGAATCAATATCGGAAACCTTTTTCCAGCAATAAAGACATGGGAATACATACTCAAGCTAGAAAGTTTCTCACGACGGAAGAGATGAACGCTAAGAGAGCAAAGAACCAATGTTATTACTGTGAGGAACAGTATACTCCAGAGCATGTTAAGTCTCATCGGAAGGCTCAATTATATGCATTGGAGTTTGAGGAGGAGGAGAGAGTGGATGTGACTTCAGATGAGGACAAAGAAAACCAGGAACATCCGGAAATCGTAGCCAAAATTTTGTTGAATGCTCTAACTGGTATAACTACCTATAACAAAATGCGGGTAAAAGGCATTTATGGGAAGAAGATATTATATATGCTGTTGGATTCGGGTTCGACACATAACTTCATAGACTCCACAACAGCCATGAAGTTGGGGTGTAGGTTGTTGTCGGGAGACAATGCCAAAGTATGTGTGGCTGATGGTGGGAGAATTGGTGTGGAAGCTAGAGTTGAAAAGTTCTAGTGGGATTTTCAAGGAACAAGTTTCACCGATGACTTCATGGTGATTCCACTTACTGGTGTGGATGTTGTTTTAGGTATACAATGGCTTGAAAGGCTAGGTCCAGTCACTTGGGATTTTAGAAGGCTTTCTATGAAATTTGAATGGGGTAAACCAAAAGTGGCTTTACATGGTATTCAGGAAGGGTCTATGAGATCAGTCAAAGCTTCTCGTTTAGCTAAGTTTTCGGAGGACTCTATTCAGTTGTCTATGCTCTGCTTGGCCGAGAATGAATGTGACAACTCACTCTCTATATTTTCTATTACACCAGCAAAAGAAGCAGCTGACACACCTCTGACCATTAACAACCTGTTAATGGATTTTACTGACATCTTTCAAGAACCCGAAGGCTTACCTCCCATGAGACGAAACCATGATCATCACATTCCATTGTTAGAAGGTGCCAACCCGGTTAATCAACGACCCTATAGGTATGCAGTTCATCAAAAAACAGAGATTGATAAAATTGTACAAGAAATGTTGAAGGCAGGTACAATTCAGTCTAGCTGCAGCTCTTTTGCCTCTCCGGTGGTATTGGTAAAAAAGAAAGACGGCTCATGGCGTCTTTGCATCGATTATAGAGCCATCAATGGATTAACCGTGAAAGATAGGTTTCCAATTCCCCTCATAGAAGATTTGATGGATGAATTGGGTGGTTCCAGAATTTATTCTAAGATAGACTTAAGAGAAGGATATCACCAGGTGCGTATGTCTCCTGCGGATGTACACAAGACTGCTTTCAAGACTCATACTGGCCACTATGAATATTTGGTAATGCCCTTTGGCTTAACAAATGCACCCGCCACTTTCCAAGGGTTGATGAATTATGTTTTTAAAAAATTCCTTCAGAAATTTGTTCTGATATATTTTGACGATATATTGATCTACAATAGCTCTATGGATGATCATATTTTACATCTCAAGGCGGTTTTTGAACTCATGCGTACTCACAGACTGTTTGCTAAACAGAGTAAATGTGTTTTTGCTACCAAAAGGGTAGAATACGTGGGACATTTCATTGAAGCTGCGGGTATTTCTACTGATCCATCAAAGATTAAAGCAGTGGTTAAATGGCCTATTCCTAAGAACTTGAAGCAGCTGCGGGTTTTTTTAGGCCTTGCGGGTTACTATGGAAGATTTGTGCAACATTTTGGCACTAGTGCACGACCTTTGACTCTATTAACTAAAAAAGATTCTTTTCTTTGGTGTACAGAAACACAAGAATCTTTGAGACATTGAAGTCGGCTTTGTGTTCATCTCCTGTGTTGGCTCTGCCTTTATTTAGTCGACCTTTTCTAGTCGAAACAGACGTGTGTGGGCAGGGGATAAGGGGCTGTTCTGATGCAGGACAACCACCTTGTAGCTTATATCAGCCGCCATTTGAAAGGTAAACAACTCCACTTGTCTATCTATGAGAAGGAATTGTTGGCTGTACTTTTTGCTGTTCAAAAATGGTGTCACTATCTTTTGAATGGTCATTTTGTTATTAAAACTGATCAAAGAAGTCTGAAATATTTTTTGGAGCAGAGATTAAATACACCTATTCAACAATAGTGGCTTCCGAAACTATTGGAGTTCGATTACGAAATCCAGTATAAAGAGGGAAAGGAGAACTTAGTGGCTGATGCCCCTCACAAGTGGAAGGATCAGAGGTGTTACACATGGCATTGTCTGTACTAGACTGTGACTTTATGCAATGGATTCAGCAAGGGTATGAATCTGATCCACTGGTACAATCTATTCTTACCTCTCTACAAGCCAATCCAAGCTCTAAAACACCTTTTGTATAGACTCGTAATGTTCTGCGGAGGAAGAACAAGATTGTTGTACTAGTAGATGCTAATTTGCGAAATGACATTCTTGAATGGTTACATTGCTTGAGCATATGAGGCCATTCGGGTCGAGATGCAACTCACCAACGAATTAGAAGCTTATTCCACTGGAAAGGGATGACAAAAGATATTCATAGCTTCATTAGAGGTTGTTCTGTTTGCCAGCAATGCAAATACGACACTTCTGCTTCACCAGGTCTGTTACAACCTCTTTCTATTCCCACAGCTACCTGGACTGATCTCTCAATGGATTTTATAACTGGTTTACCGTTATCTTTTGGAAAGAGTGTTATATTGGTTGTAGTAGACAGATTGTCGAAAACTGCTCATTTTGTAGCAATCAGTCACCCTTATACAGCTTTCTTGGTGGCTCAAGTGTTCATGGATAACATTTACAAGTTGCATGGTCTTCCTAGTTCAATCGTCTCTGACCGAGACGCAGTATTTCTGAGTGAGTTCTGGCACGAATTGTTCAAGCTCCAAGGCGTTTCCTTGAAGTATTCTAGTGCTTACCATCCTCAGAGTGATGGTCAAACCGAAGTTGTTAACCGATGTCTAGAAACATACTTGCGTTGTATGTGTAGTGATAGACCTCATCAATGGTCTAAATGGTTGCCACTGCGGAGTATTGGTACAATACTAGCTTTCATTCTTCATCTCAGATGACGCCTTATGAAGCAGTATATGGTCAGTTACCTCCTCAACACCTTCCTTATTTACCCGGGGAAGCAAAGGTAGCTGTAGTAGCTAAGAGTTTAGAAGAGAGGGAGAATATGCTCTTGATCTTACAATTTCATTTGCTGCGGGCTCAGCATCGCATGGAACAGGTGACCAATAGGCGACGTTCCAAAATAAGTTTTGACTTGGGTGATTTGGTATATGTCAAGCTTCAACCATACTGTCAAGGCTCGATGGTTTTCTAGAACAACCACAAGTTATCTCCCAAGTATTATGGCCCTTATAAGGTTTTAGATAAGCTTGGTTCAGTTGCTTACAAGTTGCAATTGCCGCCTTCTTCCAGTCCACCCTGTTTTTCACGTGTCACAACTCAAGAAACATGTCGGGAAGACGTTGGTTAGCACAACACTACCTTCTTCGGTTCCAGATGCTTTGATCCGAGAACCGGAATGAATCCTGGAGAGAAAAATGGTGCAAAGACAAGGACGAGCTGCTACGATGGTCCTTGTTAAATGGTGCAATGCAGATGAAACTGAAGCTACTTGGGAGTTTCTGTTCGATGTGCAGCAGAAGTTTCCTGCATTCAACCATGAGGTCATGGTTGCTTAAAGTGGGAGGATTTGTTATATAATTAGCTTGAGGAGACACGTGTATGTCCAAGATGAAAGATAGATTAATGGTGGAGATGTGCGAAGCTCTTAACAGAATAATAAAGAAGAGAAGATCGAGAGAATACAATTACATTCAATTTTTCGTTCAAGAATTACAGAGAGTTGTTCTCTCATTTCTCTTCTCTTTCTAGTTCCATTAGAGTTTGTCCTCTCAAGAACTCTTCTTGTATTCACGTTTTCTTGAAGATAAACTAGGAATTCTTTATTGTTCAACATTGGATTTCAATAACACATCGCATTTTGTTAAAACTTATCACAATGATCCTAACTTTTCTATCCGGAATCATCATTCCGCAAATCAAAGGGACTATTCCACCCATCACGAAGAAAGCAATAGCTAGACTAGAAATATGTATGTTCTGTTTTAAGGATTTGGAAAGGATGAGTTTACCGGTAAAAGTTGTAGCCACGTGGTTGATCCCTGCTGCAAAGAAAAGAAACGTGGGAAGTCCATACTTTGATATATTGTTCCTTTTGTTGTTGTTTTTGTTGTTGTAGTTGTCGAGGCAAATAAGCGCGGGAACACACACCACGCCACTTAAGAAACTTCGCACAAGCTGTTCGCCGTTAAGCTTCCTAGCTCTTTCTTCTTCCTATGGTGTTTCATTATCAGTTTCTTCATCTGCTATGTCAACAACAATGTCCACACCTTCTGTGTTACTGTGATTGATGAGCCTTTCCATTTAAGCTCGTCTCTTGGCTTGGTATGCTATTTCTGAAAGTTTTCTTTTATTCAACATATCTGAAGTTTGTGGTGGTAGTAACCATGAAGTGCACATTGAGATTGTGCCCATTGTGCTTCCCTCTCTCCCTTTCCAAAGTCTTTCTTAGATGTGAAAGAAGTCTGAACAAAAAGAGAAAAAAGTTAGAAAACTGTAGTGAGACAACACTCCTCTATCTACTCTCAGGGATAAACCTTCTCTATAACATTGTCCCAGGCTTTGTCACTTAGTAAATATCTGATGATGAACTTGAGGAAGTAAAGTGGGACGTAGAAGACAAAACTATGGAGCCAGATAACTCCTACCCATTTCAATCCAATACCTTTGAATCTTGCATATCTAGCAATGACAGTTGCAATCTACAATCAAGAAACAGATTGTCGGTATACTGAGGCTTATTTCTCAACAAAATTAATTAAATTTTTAAATTAAATACCTGCTTATAAATTGTGTTGATTTTAGGAGTACTCAATTTCACAAGAGTGCCATGGGGATTCCTGGGAAAAAGATTTGAGTCTTTTATTAACTCACCAACTGAGTTATAAGAAAGGAAACACCCAACATGTTACCAGGAAGTTCAACATTTGACCACCGATGCAACCTTGTTACAAATATTAAAAGTGTTTGGCTAATACTAACTTGGAGATAAATGGTTGTTGTTAGCTCGTGTGAATTTCCGCTGATAGATCTCACCTCCAAACTTTGCCTGCGTTAGGATCACATTAAAGATCAAAGACACTTACTCGAGCTTCTGAACTGATTCCTTTAACTAAGGTAAAATTCTCTTATGGTGAAAAAGTATGCGCTCTCTGCAGCCCAGAAGAAAACTATAGTCATGACTGCTAGGTAAGTGCCAAGAACTATGCTGGTGACAAATATTTCTTGGAGTTTCCATGAATCAGGAGTTGGAGAATTCTTTATTGTGTCTCTTGAAATCATCATAATCATAAAATCATTCAGGATCACAACGATTAAGACCATGAATGGTGAGAAGTCGAACTTCCATATGAGTGCAAGAAGCATAAAGACCATTACTATACGGACTGTGTTGGAAAAAACATAAAGTGTGTAACTCTTCATTCTTTGGAAGATGTCTCTGCTTGTTAGGACAACACTAACTATGACGCTAAGCCCTGGCTAAGTTAGTACAATATCAGATGCGCTTCTTGCTGCACCAGTCGCATCAACAACAACTATTCCAACATCAGCTTTTTTAAGAGTTGGGGCATCGTTCACTCCATCACCAGTCATTCCACAAATGTGCTTCATCTCCTGGAGCCTCTTCACAATCTCATACTTGTGTCCTAATCAGACAGATAAAACTGATTTCTTGGAGTGAATACATGAATCAATTAATAGAAAATGTACCATGAGATTTCATTGTTTTACCAGGAAAGACACCAAAGAATCCATCAGCCTTCTCGATGAGTTCAGCAACAGAAAGGGTAGATATAGCTTCATCCCTCTCTGGTCCAAGTAGACCAGAAGAAGGATACATGTTTATAATCAATTTTTTTGCTTATGGTTTTGCTTTAACCTTCATTCGAGTTTATAGGTTCTACAAGAAGCAGATTCGAGAGTTCATTGGTAAAGGATACGACATCGTTTTGTGAGTTTACATTCAAGGAGCTAACACACTTAAGAAGATTCTTGGGAAATCTGCTGTTTTTATATTTCTTGTTGCTGAGAGTGAGCTTGCCATGGTTGAGAGGTTGATTGATAGGAGAACAGAGAGCCCTGAGGAGTTGCTCATTAGGGTTGCTACGGCTAGAGAAGAGATTAAGCATGTGAAGAGATTTGATTATGTGGTTGTAAATGCGAAAGGGAAGCTTGATGATTCGGTTAAGCGTGTAGAGTCCATTATTGATGCTGAGAAGTCTAAGGTTCATCAAAGATTTGTCATAATTTGATGATTTTTCTACTGTTTTGCTTGTTAAAGCCATCTATTCTCTAAGTTATTGGAATTGAAATACCTTGTTCTCTATGTGATGAAGATAACTAGTGTGATGAAATTAGGATTTATACAACAATGAGATTCACTCACTAGCGTCAAAAAGAAGGATTTAAAACTCTTTGTTCGACTGCTTTCTCTTGTCTCTTATTGCTTGAGCGGGTTTGTAACTCTGTTGCGTGGAAGCTAAATCCAAGTTTCTAACTAGGCGTAATTATGATATGGAAGTGTTACCTAGCTAGGTCTAAATTTGCAACTCTTGAAGCTTGATTTGTGATTAATCAAGAACCAAAGTCTTCATTGGAGAGAAGAAAAAATTTTATTCAATGAATCAAGAAGAAGAAGCTCAAACCGATATTAAACCTATAAGTCTAATACCCCTTCTCAAGATGGCATTACAGAGACTTGAGTGCAATCTTGCCAATCAATTGATGAAACTTTCCAGGTCCTAATGGCTTGGTAAACACATCTGCAAGTTGATAATCTGATTGCACATGGAGAGTTTTAATGAGACCACTTGTGACCTTCTCTCGTACTATGTGACAGTCAAGGTCTAAGTGTTTTGTCCTCTCATGGAAAACAAGATTATTCGCTATGTGCATTGCAGCTGTATAATCACAGAAGAAGGCCACAACTTTTGACTGAGGAACCTGCAACTCTGTAAGGAGATTGACTAACCATGGACCTCTTTGAGTGCAAAACCCATTGCTCTATACTCAGACTCTGCTGATGATAGAGACATTGTGTGCTACTTCTTGGATTTCCAAGAGATTAAAGAGTCTCCTAAAAACATGCAGTAACCAGAAGTGGAACGCCTTGTATCTTTATAGGATCCCCAATCTGCATCTGAGAATGCTTTGAGAACCATATCTGATGTAACAGAGAAGAAGAGACCAATGCCAATAGAGTTCTTTAGATAATGTAGAACTTTGTAAGCAGCTTGCAAATGAGATGGTTTCAGATTAGAAGAAAACTGACACAAGCAGTTGACTGCGAAGGTAATGTCAGGTCTGGTGATGGTAAGATACATCATTCTACCAAATAATCTCCTATATACTGATCCATCAGGTAAAGGGGACTCATTATTGTCATTGACCAGAGATAAACTAGGTTCCATGGGAATACTGGAAGGTTTGCAAGCTAACAAACATGTATCTTCTAATAGCTCTAGAACATATTTCCTTTGACAGACAAATATCCCAGTGGAAGATCGAGCAATTTCAGGCCAAGGAAGTACCTTAGAGGACCAAGGTCTTGGATTTTAAAACACCTGTTAAGGGCCTTCTTCAAGTCATCAACAAGATAGTCTTCATTTGCTGCAATGATGATGTCGTCCGTAGACGAGTACAACCATGTACTTTCCTCCTTTATTGTGTATAAAGAGGTGTGATCAGTATGGGATTTGGTGAAGCCGCGACTTAGGAGAGATGCACTGAATTTCAGAAACCATTGACGAGATGCTTGTTTCAAGCCATATATTGACTTCTTGAGCTTACAAACTGCATCAGTTGGGAGTGCAGTTCCATTTGGAGGAGTATAACCAGGAGGCAACCTCATATAGATTTCTTCCTCTAGTTCTCCATTGATAAAGGCATTAGAGACGTCTAACTGAGTGAGGCTCCACCTTTTTGCAGCAGCTACAGCTAGAAGTGTCTTCACTTTGGTCATCTTGGCCACCGGTGAGAATGTATCCACAAAAACAATTCCTTCTTGTTGTGTGTAACCCTTTGATACTAATCTTGCTTTATATCTCTCTAAGGTTCCATCAGCATTCAGTTTTGTCTTGTAGACCCATTTGCACCCAATAACTTTCTTGTTCGGAGGCAGGGAACATATTGCCCATGTGTTTGATCCTTCCAGAGCTTGTAACTCCTCATTCATGGCGGTCAGCTACTCATCAAGCTTCTTAGCTTGATTGAATGTTGTGGGTTCTCCAAATGCCATAACCGAGCAAATGTACTTGTCGTATTCTTCAGACATATTCTCTTATGATAAGAAACCTGCAAGAGGATAAGGTACATTAGTCTCTGTGACATTTACATAGTAATCAACTTAGTGATTATGCATTTTTGAAACTCTTTTTGAAAGAGAAGGAAGTGAAACAGAGGCTGGTTGACTATTAAATGGTGATGGGAGGTCAGTAGTTTGATTTGTTATGTCCGTGATAATATGACCATTATCTTCGACTTGTGTTCCTTCATTAGTTGATGTAGTCTCACAATCAGAATATGAGTGTGAGATACCCGCACTTTTAGTATTTGTCCTGCGACATATATCAAAAAAAGAAGATAGAACATTAGTCAGACTTGGCTTATTTTTATATGGAAAAATATTTTCATAAAACACTACGTTTCGAGTGATATGTATAACATTTGTATCTAAACCCAACAATTTATAACCCTTGTATCCAGATGGATAACCAAGGAATACACATGCCTTTGCTCTAGGTTGAAACTTGTGTCTGTTTTTGGAGGAAGTAAAACTATAGCAGAGGCTTCCAAAGACTTTTAAGTCCTTATACTCTGGTGCCTTCCCAGTTAAAACTTCTAAGGGAGATCTATTCTTGAGAAGCGGAGTTGGAAGACTGTTGACAAGGAAAACAGAGGTTAAAATACAATCCCCCCAGTAATCAAGAGAAATGTTACTTTGAAAAAAGAGAGACCAAACAACATTTAAAATGTGCTGGTGTTTACGTTCCACTACTGAGTTTTGCTCAGGAGTTTCAGGACAAGAGTGGTAAGCTCTAACGCCCTGGGAACAAAATAGCGCATCAAAACGTAACTCCGGTGCATTTTCTGAACGAAGACCTTTGACCTGCACTCCATATTGAGTCTTAAACAATGACAGAAAGTTCGGAAAAATTCTAGAAACCTCATTCTTTGTTTTCATTAGATATACCCAAGTAACCCTACTAAAATCATCAACTAGAGTTAGAAAATATCTAAAACCATCAACAGTTTCCACATAAAAAGGACCCCAAACATCCATACGAATCAGATCAAAGGCATTATCACTCATATTGTTTTGAGAGTTAAAAGATAAATACTTTTGTTTGGAAAGTCGACAAATATCACAGTGAAACTGCTCTTTATTACTTCTACGCAAGCCAAGTTTATCCGTTATACATTTTGTTTTAGAAAGAAAGGGATGACCTAATCTACTATGCCATAAGCTAGTGTCAATGATACAACAAGTTTTAACCTTATATCCTACTGAGAGTGAAAAACAAACAAAATAGTATTTAGGGATCAAATCCACGAAGAACAAAGTTACACTCTCAATTACTATTGAATCTCAAGCTATATCAATCAAATAAAGGAAGTGAATCCTAACAACTTAGATGTGAATGTAATCAAATAATTAAATCAACCGGATGTCGGGAGTTAGAAT
>JAKUCM010007937.1:0-15799 GCA_023374145.1 Lepidium sativum
AACTAGGTCTATTTCTATAAATATGATTGCTAAACCATTTAGTCTTTCTTGTGACATAGTTGATCACAAATAAGATTTTATCAACTTTAGTTTTGAAAAACTTCTTTCAGCTGAAGCAACCGAAACTGGAATCGTCAACAAAATCCGATAAGCAATCCATGAGCTTGGATAACAACATTCCATTCCTTTCAAGTAGTTCAACACTTCAACGGTTTTCTTGCATTCCTCTGGCAAAACATCTTTCAGAACTGTTAGTTCAAAATACAACTCATCTCCTATAATATCTGAATGATTTTCATGTTTTAAAAAATATTTTCAAGATTAGTACAAGATATCTTCAAGTTATCATCACTTGCTAACTTCAGTTTCTCTAAATCAAATAGGAAACCATAGGTTTTTTTGTACTTTTGAAATTGCTCAAACCTTGTCTTAAAAGAATAGAGAGTTTGATCCATGACTTGGTTGAAATAATTTATTTTAAACCTCTCTTCAGAAGATAAATTCACAGTTTCATCAATTATCTCTGATTCCTCACCAATTTTTCTTTTTCTTTTGATAACACGTTTTTCCTTTGTTGAAAATATGACTTCAATTTTCATAGACTCTGCAATTACTTTAGCATCTGATTTTGCACTCTCAAAACCACTATATCTATAATTTTGGAAAAAAGAAATAAATCCCTTTAACTGGGAAAATGCAACTTCAATGTTCATGTCTTCTGACTGCAAACTCTTGATTACAGTATTGACTACAAAGAAAACTTTGTACCAAATCACCATAGAGAGTAAATTCATAATTTCCAATCCCATGTGTTTCACTATTTTCTGCTATATGAATCAAAGCATTTCTTATTTTTGGAGCTTGAAATCTTACTACCTTGTCACATTCAACATGACTCTCCCACCGAGTTTACGAAATTTTTTTAACTGATAAACCTCCCACTACATCTTCCAATATCTTCCATCGCTTAGTCGAAGATGCAAATAGACAATAAATTCGCTGAATTATCCCAAAAATGAAATGACTTTTTGAGAAGTGGTTGTCATATCACTAAGAGCAAGATTAAGACTATGACAACCACATGGTGTATAAAAGGCACGTGGGTTGACGTCAATAAATCTCTTTTGTACTCCTTTATGTTTTCCCTTCATATTCGATCCATTATCATATCCTTGTCCTCTCACATCATCAATACTTAAATACAGAGCAGCCAACACCTTCTGAATCTCACTAAAAAGCCCTTCACCGGATGTATCATCAAATTTCAAAAATGTAAGAAAAAATTCTTCTATCTTAGCCGAACGTGATGAAACATCAACACATCAAAGATAAGTGTCATTTGTTCATGATGGCTAATATCAGGAGTGCAATCAACAATAACAGAAAAATATTTTGCCCCTTGAATCTTTTTTATGATCATGTCCTTGACTTGATTAGCTATCCGTTTTATCAACTCATTATGGATTTTATTACTGAGATAATGATAATGAGATTCACCATCTTCATACCGTCTAACATGTTCTCTCATTACCGGATCTCATTCAGCCATCATGTCAATAAAACTTAAGAAGTTTTCATCTATATTCACTTGTGTCCCTTCTTCCTCTATATTGAGATTTTCATCCTCTTTTTGGTTGATATTCTCATCCTCCTTTTGTTCATTAACCTCCACAAAATCACTAGAACTTTCATGTTTTGTAAGAAACTTGATTAAAGAACCTGCTTGTGATTTCACAAATGCGTCATCTTTATTTTTTTGTCTTTTTTGCGCTTCTGATGGATACTTTCTTGAAGACATGTTTCTGAAATTTACTATAAATAATTATTAAATAAAAGCTATTTAGAAGAATTATAAAAAAGTTGAACAACTTACAATTAAGGAGATGGAGTAAAAAATTGGATTAGCTCAAAAGAACAAACGAGATGAAAACCTTGTTTGTAAATGTGTAAATCATGGTAAAACTTAAACAATTATTTATAAGTTTAAGTTTTTCTTTTTTCTCTTTTATTATGATTTTCCTTTTCTTTTTTCATTTTCCTTTTGGAATAACAAAATTCAGACTTGTACATGTCACAATGCGAGAAAATTTTTCCTTTTCCCATCTCGGTTTAAGAGAGCCTAATGCAGTAATAAGTCAAGAATCTAATTATTTAATTCTTTTTAAAACTTAAGATTTCCGATATTTATCAACAAATTTTGGAGTTAGGTTTTTCTAAAACTAATTTTTGTTTTTAGAAAACGTTAAAAAGTTTTCAGCAATAATAAGGGACCCTAATAATAATAGTATACTCTTATAAGAACCAAGACTTATTTTTTATTTTTGACAATTTCGTATTATATTTCTACTAATCACATGGATCATGTTGATGACTATATCTTATAGTCTTTCTATCACATCATACGTATTATAAAATTTAAAGAACGAATCTCGAAACCAAAATGAAAATTGAAATATTCCTTGCTTAAAAACACAAATTCAACCAAAGATTAAGCAAGTTAGTGGCTCTATCAACAAAAAAAAGGTCTAGCTAAAGGTCGATGCTCCAACTTGTATGGTGTTATATAATAAGGCCTCTAAATGGGCCCATAAGTCAAACAAACTTGAAGAAAGATAAAAAATTTAGTGGATGCATGAATTCCATTGACGTAGTTGTGTGTGTTACTTTTTTGTTTTTTCACATAGACGTGCTATTTATTTAACTATTTGTGTAGGATAATTTTGAAGGTTGACTTTTTTTAGATATTAGAGCACCCCATTGAGGGCTCTAAGAAAGTTTTTCTTAGAGATTATAGGTGATTAAAAAAGTAAAAGTGAGATTAATTCTAAGAACTGTCTTTTAACATAGAGTTTAAAGAGATCCGAAGAACTGTTGACGTGGCACCGTCTGATTGGGTGTTGAGTGTGAAAAAAGACTGCTTCGTATTTTGTCTTTTCATTTATTCGGTATCTCGAAAAAAAAATTGTCTCTCGACTTCCTTTGGCGATACATGAGAGGATCTTCATCTCGATATGGAACCACTGGCGATTCCTACGAGGATCATCATCTCGAGGATCCGAAGTCTTCCTTATCGATGGCGAGTAGTGGAATCCGAGACCGGAGTTTCCGAGAATCGACGAGTCCTCTGAAGGTTTTCCTTTTTCGCTCTCTGCAAATCTCCTCGTTCTCGTCGCTTGTTTCTTCCGATCTTCATTTCAAAGCAAAACTATACCTGGATTTCATTCAAATATGTATTCGTATAGGTAAGCGTGAAAATTTGACAATATTCCCCAAATACGTCACTTTACAGTTCATGTACACATGAATAATTTCTTCAGTCCGTTTGAATGTAATTTCTTACTTGTATTGAGTTTATTAAGCATCTTGTTTTTTGTATTCGGTTGATTAAATCCCAGTTTCTGTTTAATAGAATCTGAGTTTTAATGGGAAACGAATTTCTTCACTTGTGGAGCACTTAATTATTGTTTAATTTAGTCTAATATCAATTATTTTTCGTTTATGAAGTAATTGGAATAGGGTTTACTTTAAAATTTCTAATTTCTCCTGCAGAATTTTTACTCTAGGTTATAAGATTATAGCATGAATTTGATGTTTTACAAATGTTGTTTTGGTTTAAGTTGTTAGGTGATGTGTCTGCATTTTACCACATTTTAGGACCATTATTTAGCATGTTTTGCATTCATACTTGCCTTGTTATCATTGTTTTAGGTTCTTTTTAGCATAATTTGCATTATTAGTGTTGGCATTGCATACATTGCATAAAAAGGATTTTTAGGTACTTTTTGGAGCTTATCACGGAGTATTTCGGATTACAAGAAGACCAATGAGGAATTGTCTGGCCTAAGGTTGAAGTTCAGGATGCGAATTAGAAGATTTGGGACTCGAGTCTCTGACACTCGAGCATGACACTCGACCATCACTTGGTCGAGTGAATTTGCGGACCAGAACTAAGACTTTGGACGAAGATTGACTTCTTGGGCTTCTCTGCGAAAAAGGCCCATCAAGACCCATTTGTGCAAGCCCAACAACTATTTTAGGCTTTTTCTATTTTCTTTCTTAAGGAAATTTCCTTTTTACTTTCTAAAGGAATTTCCCATTTTTCTCTTTCTAGGGAATTTTCCCTTTTTCTCTTTAAGTATTTTTCCTTTTTCTTTAAGATCTTTTGATCTATAAATTGTACTAGAATTTCAAGTTTTGATATACAATCTTTTCTAGCAAATATTCGAGGCTTATCTTTACAAAGCAATTTACGATTTTTAGTCTTAAGTTTATGCAATTGATTTTCGATTTTAAGTCTATGTTTTACTTCATAAATTCTGAGTAAGTTAGTCTAGGGTTCTTGAGGAAAGGGTGAGATTAGGGGAAAACTTAGGAATTTCCAGACTTGTTTATGTTTAATTAAAGTCTTAGATCTCTTTAATTTAAGTGTTCTTAATGCTTGTTTCTTTCTGATCAATTGAAATTCGATCTCCTGGTGAATCCCCCCCGAGAGGCGTTTGGGGAATCACTTGAACATGCTTAAGTTAAGATAACATCTTCCTAGCTCAAGAGATTGATTGTCTAGGGTGTTATTAGGTTTTGTAAGGTTCATACTTAAAGCCTCTTGAATTTTCAATCGTTGGGCGAGAGTCAAGTCAGGTTTTCTTTTAGGAGAGGTCCCATTGCGCGAGAGCGAATGTGATTACTTTGTGATTCCTTGCTTAGAGGTCATCTAAATAGGTTGATAAATAAGTCTGGAACCCCTAGGAATACCCTAATCATTGATCCCAAACCTCGAGAACCCGTTTTTCCTTTATTGAATTTTCGTGATTTTAAATACTCTACTTTTAGGTTGAGATTTCGTGTTGCACTTCCTTATTAGTTTTACTATCGCTTTATTTTTAATGCTCTATTTCTACATTCTAATTTCATGTTTCGTTTTTAGCATTCTGTTTTAAGATTTTGTTGTCACCTAGGATAGATTACCACTCACTAAACCGAATCTGGCTTAGATTAGGATAAGTAGATTACATCTTGATTGCTAGTTACTCTCCCAGTGGATTGACACCATACTGTACTGCAATTAATTAGATAGACAGTTTGGTATTTGAGAAAACACCGTAAAAACGTCTTTATCAAATTGGCGCCGTTGCCAACTGGGATATAGTTAGCTACAATTAGGAAAATCACTTTCCTGAGACTAAGTTTTACTATACTATTATTCTAATCTCGTTTCTGGTTTCTGTTTGCTTTCAGGTACACTCGATCAACAAGCTCGACCAACACAGCCCGAGCTCGTTGATCTTTCTTCTATTTCCAGAGAGCTCGAGCAGACCTCAGAAACACTCGATCACTACACTCGAGCACCACCCGCTCGAGTGTTATTTCCGACAACACAAATCAATTGCATGAATACCAGATCCCGTGGTAGTGAAGACCTCATCCCATACTCTGACAGAATAGACTGTTTGCCTCGTGAATACTTGCGAGAACAACGGAACAGATTGAACGAAGAATACACGGATCAGGTGAACATGGAAGAACAAGTACAAGCTACTGAACTAGGAACTCGTCCTAGGAGAGTTAGACACATTGGCGCCGGTGATGCTCCCAGTATCCACGCTCAACGCCATGGAATTGTCCCACCAGCCATCGCCAACAATAACTTTGAAATTAAGAGTGGTATGATCTCCATGGTTCAGAACAGTAAATTTCATGGTTTACCTTCTGAGGACCCACTAGATCAACTTGATGAATTTGAAAGACTAATCAGTCTGACAAAAATAAATGGGGTTAGTGAGGATGCTCTGAAATTGCGATTGTTTCCTTTCTCTCTTGGAGACAAAGCACATCTATGGGAAAAACACTTGCCACAAGGGTCTATTACATCTTGGGATGCCTGCAAACAAGCGTTTCTAGGCAAATTCTTTTCCAACTCCAGAACTGCGAAACTTCGCAATTCCATCTTTGGTTTCAAGCAAAACCATTCCGAAACATTCTCTGAAGCTTGGGAACGATTCAAGATGTACCAATCACAATGTCCTCATCACAGTTTCACTACTGAGTCTCTTCTCAGTACTCTCTACAGAGGCGTCATTCCCAAGATACGTATGTTGCTAGACACAGCCAGCAATGAGAATTTTCTGAATAAGGATGTCGATGATTGATGGGAATTAGTGGAGAATTTAGCTCAAGCAGATGGCCAATACAGTGAAGACTATGATCGAACTCCTAGAGGCGCAACAGATTCAGATATGGTTAGTAGAAAGGAGCTCAAAGCCATACAAGACAAATTGGACAACCTACTTTCAGCTCACCATAAGCAAGTACACCATGTCGATGAATCATAACGGGTTGAAGAAGACGATGATGAAGTTGAAGAGGTCAATTTCGTACAGAATCAAAGCAACAACTACAGACAATTCAACAGCTACAAACCCAACCCCAACCTCTCCTACATAAACACAAATGTAGCAAATCCAAACGACCAGGTGTACCCACCCAAACCGCACCCGCAACCACAACCCAAACCATTTATACCCAAACAACAGTACCAGCAAACACACCACCAGCCACCTCCTGGATACAACACGCAACCACTACAACAAACACCTGAAGTGATGGACATCTTGCAGCAGATACTAAAGGGACAGACAGCCAGCGCTTCCGAATTAACAAGGAAATTTGCTGAGGTACACGCTAAGATCGATGCTTCACATAATGAACTCAACTGCAAGTTTGAGACTCTTAATGCCCGTCTCAAATATGTGGAGAATCAACAAGGATTTTCATCAACTATAAAACAAACCGGACATCTACCTGGAAAAACTGTTCAAAACCCTAAGGAGTATCACGCCAACGCCATTACACTCCGTAGTGGCCGTGAATTGCTAGTTCGTGCTGAACCGACGGAGAACACTGAGGACAGTGCCCTTCAGGAAGGGGAGGATGATTTGGTCGAAGAACAGACAAAAATCAGCACAAAAAAACTGAAATCTATGACACTCGACCAACACACTCGAGCACCACCTGCTCGAGTGTCAGAAGCACAGCCCAAAAACACAACTGACATACAAAAAGACCCAAAACCGTTTGCTCCACCTCCTTTCAAACCACAGCTTCCTTTTCCACAGAGATTCAAAAAGGATGTTGCAGACAAGTACAAAGCTCTCTTTGAAAAGCTGATGAGGGACGTTGAAGTAAAAATACCAATTCTGGACGCATTTATGCTAATGCCCCCTTATCAAAAGTTTTTGAAGGATGCAGTCAAATACAGAACACAAGAAGTCAAAGGGATGGTTGTGCTAACACATGAGGTCAGTGCTATTATACAAAGAAAAGTTGTGCCTAAGAAGCTTGATGATCCAGGAACGTTCACAATTCCATGCTCGCTTGGACCTCTCACATTCAGGAGTTGCTTGTGTGATTTAGGGCATCGATCAGCCTAATGCCTTTAACAGTCGCCAAAAGATTAGGGTTCGACAAGTACAAGTCTTGTAAGATATCCTTGGTACTAGCTGACAGATCGGTTAGGATTCCACATGGAATTCTAGAAGATTTACCAGTTCGGGTTGGAGGAGTAGAAATCCCCACGGATTTCGTTGTTCTAGATATGGGAGAAGAACCAAAGGACCCCTTGCTGTTTGGTAGGCCCATCTAAGCCACTGCAGGAGCTGTGATCAATGTGCCAAAAGGAGAAATCGAACTCAACCTTGGGAAAGATTTCAAGATGACTTTCAGCATCAACGACATAATGAGAAAACCGACCATTGAGGGTCAGCTGTTCGTGGTGCAAGAAATAGATGATCTTTCAACGGATCTGTTTGGGGAATTGATAGAGAAAGATCATCTCGGTACTGCTTTGATAAAAGACGGTTGTGATGGATACATATACGAAGAAACTGAAATCTACAAAGGCTTGTTGGACTCTTGCAAATCACTGAAAAGTGAAAAACAGTTCGAAACCTTACACTCGACCTCAATACTCGAGCAAGCAGAGCTCGAGCATCCCGATTTAGCCTCTGGAAATCAACGCTCGACCACAACACTCGACCACACTAAGGTCGAGTATCAGATCGATGACGACTGGTCGGAGCTCAAATCACCGAAAGTGGAACTCAAACCACTCCCCTCAGGGCTCAGTAAATGGGTATCTCCTGTGCATTGTGTGCCTAAAAAGGGAGGGGTCACTGTCATTAGAAATGAGAATGATGATTTGATTCCAACTAGAACTGTTACAGGACATAGGATGTGCATTGATTTTAGGAAATTGAATTCTGCATCTAGAAAAGATTATTATCCTTTTCCATTCATCGACCAAATGCTAGAAAGGTTGGCTAATCATTCATATTCCTGTTTCCTTGATGGATATAGTGGATTTTTCCAAATCCCTATACATCCAAATGATCAGGAAAAAACAACATTTACTTGCCCCTATGGTACATTTGCATATAGGAGAATGCCATTTGGTCTTTGTAATGCACCTGCTACTTTTCAACGTTGCATGACTTCTATATTTTCGGATCTGATTGAGGAGATGGTCGAAGTGTTCATGGACGATTTTTCCGTCTATGGTTCTTCCTTCTCCTCTTGTTTGTCGAACTTGTGCAGGGTTTTATCCAGGTGCGTTGAGACGGATCTAGTGCTTAATTGGGAGAAATGCCACTTCATGGTGAGAGAAGGCATCGTTCTAGGTCATAAGATTTCAGATAAGGGCATTGAAGTCGACAAAGCTAAGATAGAAGTGATGGTCCAGCTGCAGCCGCCCAAAACCGTCAAGGACATTAGGAGTTTCTTGGGACATGCAGGATTCTATAGGCGATTCATCAAAGATTTTTCAAAGACTGCTAGGCCTTTGACTCGTCTCCTTTGCAAGGAGGCGGATTTCGTCTTTGACGAGGAATGCCTCAAGGCTTTTCTCGAACTTAAAGACGCCTTGATAACAGCACCAATAGTCCAAGCACCTGATTGGAATCTCCCTTTTGAGATAATGTGTGATGCTAGTGACTATGCTGTTGGGGCAGTTCTGGGACAGAAGATAGATAGGAAACTGAATGTGATCTACTATGTTAGTAGAACACTAGACGAAGCCCAGGTGAAATACGCCACCACAGAGAAGGAATTGCTTGCAGTTGTGTTCGCCTTTGAGAAATTCAGGTCCTATCTGGTTAGATCAAAAGTTATTGTGCATACTGATCATGCAGCTCTAAGATACTTGATGAAAAAGAAGGATGCTAAGCATAGACTGCTTAGGTGGATTTTGTTGCTGCAAGAATTCGACATGGAGATAGTCGATAAACCAGGGATTGAAAACGGTGTGGCTGATCACTTATCGAGGATACAGGTTCAAGAAACCCTTCCAATGAATGATTCTATGCCTGAAGGGCAACTATTGAGTTTTTCCACCGAACACTCGACCATGACACTCGAGCACCACCTGCTCGAGTGTCGGACCCACAAACAAAGAGGACATTTTTCGATCGGATCGAAGTTTGTGGGAACCTGCTTACCATGGTATGCCGACTTGGTAAGCTATTTGGTCGGAGGAGAACTGCCTAAAACCCTGAATTACCATCAAAGGAAGAAATTCTTCAGGGATGTAAGGCAGTATTTTTGGGATGAACCTTATCTCTACAAGCAAGGATCTGATGGACTGTTCAGAAGATGTGTATCAGAAGAGGATGTCAATGGAATATTAGAACACTGTCATGGATCTACTTATGGAGGACACTTTGCTGCATTCAAAACAGCACAGAAAATCCTTCAATCCGGGTTATGGTGGCCATCAATTTTCAAAGACTGCCAAGAGTTCATATCCAGATGTGATTGCTGTCAAAGAATGGGTAGTATAAGCAAGAGGAATGAGATGCCGCAGAGTCTGATCTTGGAAATAGAAGTGTTTGATTGTTGGGGAATCGATTTCATGGGACCATTTAAGCATCCTTCTTTAGGGAACAACTACATTCTGGTTGCTGTGGATTATGTCTCTAAATGGGTAGAAGCTATTGCAGCTCCTACAAACGATGCGAAAGTGGTACTTAAGCTTTTCAAACACATTATATTTCCCAGATTTGGTGTACCAAGAGTTGTGATCAGCGATGGAGGATCCCACTTTGTCAACAAGCTTTTCGAGAATTTGCTTAGGAAACATGGGGTTAAACACAAAGTGGCAACTCCTTATCATCCTCAAACCAGCGGACAAGTTGAAGTCTCTAATAGACAGATCAAATCGATTTTGATGAAGATAGTTGGGCTGTCAAAACGTGATTGGGCCGCCAAATTAGATGATACTCTTTGGGCCTATAGGACTGCTTTCAAAACACCTATTGGCCGCACACCTTTTCAACTGCTTTATGGAAAATCCTGCCATTTGCCAGTAGAGCTAGAGTACAAATCAATTTGGGCAACCAAACTCTTAAATTTTGATATCAAGACAGCACAAGAAAAGAGGCAGATGGATCTACATGAGCTTGAAGAAATCAGGCTTGAAGCGTATGATAGCTCAAAAGCATACAAAGATCGCACAAAGGCAGCTCACGACAAAAAGATCCAGCGGAAAACAATCAAAGTTGGTGATCAAGTACTTCTCTTTAACTCAAGACTCAAACTATTTCCCGGAAAATTGCGATTAAAGTGGTCTGGTCCGTTCAAAGTACTGCAAGTTTTACCCTATGGAGCAGTCACTTTAGCCAATGGTAATGGAGAAGGATTCACTGTGAACGGTCATAGAGTGAAGCCTTATTTGGCCAACTGCACAATTCTCGAGGGAACTTCGGTTCTGCTCGATGAACCGCCTCCTCTCCAATAAATAGGAGGAAGTCGAGCTTGAGACTATAAATAAGCGCAGTTGGGAGGCAATCCCAAAGGTATCGTCTGTATGTACATTCAATTTTTTCACATATCTTCTTTACATATATTTGCTATTTTTCATTTTTACTTGCATCTATTTCGTCTTACATGCACTTGGAAGGTTTTTTGTACTCTTTTACAGGAAAGTGGGGCCCATATAGGACAGGTGGGGTCGGAACCGACAAGATGGGACAACACTCGACCACGCTTGGTCGAGTGTCCCACTCGAGCATCAGCAATCACTTGGCAGACTGACACTCGACCAAACCTGCTCGAGTGTCAGGCTCGAGCGTCCCGCCTTCATGCCTATTCACATGCCTCCAAAGCCTATAACTGCCAAAAGCTGAGAAAGGGGAGACATTTACTCTAAAAATGTGATGTCATTATGAACTAAGTGGGGCTAATGTTTTTACAAGAAATCCTAGGGGGGGTGATCCCCGCCGGGACCGGATTCAACAAAGGATTGGTGCATTGTTCACGGCAACATACCAACATTCTTTTGGAAAAAAAAACCTTGATTGATCAATGTGTGATAGTGATATTCCGAATCCTCATTACTAATGGAATCGAAAGGATCTATGAATTGATCAGAAGATCCGTTCAATTGGCTAGAATCCGTTAAAATGGGTTTAATCTTTCTTTAATGCAATATCTTTTCCATTTAATTCAAAATATTTGATTTAATCCAAGTTCAAATTTTGAATTTGAAAAGACTCCCCTTTGTTTTTCCTCCTCTATAAAAGGAGGAGGGGCCTCTCTCCTTTCATTCACACGAAATACACTCTCTCTCTAACATTTCTCTCTAGTTTTTCTCTCTTTTACAGAAGCAAATCGTCTCTCTTTCTGTTTATCCACTACACTCGATCATTTCAACTCAAGTGTCCGGGTCGAGCGTCAGAACACTTACTCTTTTTCCAATCAACTTTCACCATGACTGACGGCAAATCCAGCAAAGCTAACCTCCTCCGCCTTAGAGCCAAGAATAATGCTCGGTCAAGAAACAATCCTACCCAAGGAGAGTCTTCTAGGGCCGCAAACAAACCCGACAGAAAGGAGAAGAGAAGGTTGGAGGTGCAATCTGAAAATGAGTCGGAAGAAAGAAGAGAATACATGGATGAGGACGAGATGGAGCCAGACCTTGTTGTTGAAACACTTCGTGAAGATGGGTATGGCGAAAGAGAGGCAGAAGAGGCAAGGGAGATAATCCTTGCAGGAAAAAGGGAAAAAGAGATGAAGGAAAGGCAGAACTCGGCAAGGGCACTAAACGATCTGCGGAGGATGGATTTCTTAGGGACCCGCTATCCATGCAAGGAGGCGCTGTCCGCACTGGGGATAACCAGAGATGTAGATCTCATGTTACAAAATTGCGGGCTGTCCACGTTTGTGTAGTATCCGCAGCGAGCATACAAGGAGGAGACTCTCCAATTTTTGGCAACGGTTCAGATCGTTCTATACGATGCAGAAAACGAGAGTCTCCAAGAAAGGCAAGGTGGCGGTTACATCTTCTTTGCAATTAGAGGAAGGGACTATCGAATGACTTTCAGAGCACTTAGGGACCTCTTCGAGTTCCCAAAAGCCGAGTCCGAAAATTATAGACCAGATTTCGATATAACAGAGTTGGATGATGTGTGGCGGTCGATTGCATCAACAAGGAGCAGATTCTCGTCCTCCCGATCTAAGGCATCACTGATCCGAAACCCGGCCTTGAGGTATTTTTGAACAATCCTTGCAAATACATTTTTCTCACGTTTTACTACTGGAACGATCAATCTTGGAGAAATGGAGATGCTGGTGACTGCTCTCAAAGACATTGTTGGTACAAAGAGCGACGGATCCCCGATTATCGGAGATCGAAACAGTGCTGGTTTAACCATCCAATTTGCTAACCAATTGGTCACATACCGCGATTGGGCAAGGGATAATAAAAATGGATAACGTGATGGAAAGATCACAATTGGCGGACTTGTCACATGCATTCTGGAGAGATGTAATGTGCCAATCGATGAGACAGAATGGGTTGACCCTCGATTCATGAACATCGATCATTTAAGGAGGAGTCAAGTCTTGGCTACGACGGAAGTTCGAGGTAAGCTCCTTTACTCTTTCCATCATTTACTTAGACCAAATGCTTTTCTACTCTTGCCAAACAGGGAGTACACATCGATAAGGATGGGGCAAAACACGGATTTTAATCCACCTTTAGAAGCCTTGTACGATCCCAATGGCCCTCAGCAGAGTTCATCTCCAACAAACAGCGATAAAGTGGATCCTGAGGCGTATTGTTTTGAAGAATACACGATGCCACCACGTCAAGGAGAACCAATTCGAGAAGCATACAAGCACATAAGCTTGTTGCAGAAGATGAACAAATGATTGATGAAGAAGTTGAAAAAGCTGACTGCAAGCGATGAAGCTAGAAGGCAGGAAAACGACGATCTAAGTAGAAGAGTGGCGGCTCTAGAAAGAAACAGCGGACCACCACCACCACCAACTATTCGCCCAAGAAGAGCCTCCGTATCCACGGATCATGAAAGGCAGCACCAACCCGCACCAGCTAGACACTCCTCAGCAAACCCCGCAACCTTCTCATATAGAAGACCATTTGATGCAGCTGGGGCAAGCTCGAGCCAGCCGCTCGAGCACCAATCGATCGAGCAATCCAAACACTCGACCGAAACGCTCGAGCAAGCTGAGCTCGAGCGTCAGAGGCACAATGACCACTACATGGAACTCATGCGGAATGTGGCAGCCGACTACTGGAACCACTAGAGAGGTACAAAAACCCCTTCCTTTCATTGTAAATACCATTGCATATTTTTCAATTGACTTGCTTTTACATATTTTTTACTTGACTTGCTTTTGCATATTTTTCACTTGACTTGCTCGTCTAGGATCCTCTTTCGGACTTTTATACACACAAGGGACTGTGTGATTTAAGTTTGGGGGAGGGTTCTAGAGGATATTTGACTTTGTTTTCTATGATTCTTAGTTTTTATTCTTTGCATTTGATCATTTGCATTACATCTAAGGCATAGAAAAACCAAAAATATTTTCTTTAGCATATTTTTAGATTGCATTACATCTAAGGCATAGAAAACCCATAAAAATTTGAAAAAAATCGAAAAAGCATAAGTAAAAAACAGAGTGTTCATGTAGCTGCATTGCATTCATATAGGATTGAGTCTAGAGTTTCGGGAATCATCTTGCTAGATAGGTAGACTTGCTAGGTTGATCGGCTAGTAACCATAGTGAACTTTTAGACTTGCGTTTTTTCCCTCTTGAACACTGATTGGTAGATCATTGACCTTTGAAACCGATACTTAGGTTGTGCCTCGAAAAGAACCTGATTTGTTGCCTCATAACCGAATTCTATTTTTTCCAAATTAGGGGCTTGAGATACATTGCATAAGATCCCTCCTTAGGTTCAGCTAGCTAAGTAAAAAGAAAAGCATAAGGTGAATATAGAATCATCCTTCTCAACTCGGCTCAAAATATACGGTCTAAGATAAACGGGGATTGTGCGTAAACCCGTACCTTCTTGTGTTCATCAATAAAACCATTTCAATATCGCCTAAAATGAACCGGGACTGTGCGTAAACCCATACTTTTTCGCGTCTCATTGATAAAGCTAATACATCGATGCATAAGTTGAACCGGGACTGTGCGTAAACCCGTACTTTTTCGTGCTTCATTGATAAAGCTAAAGCCAATAAAAACCAGTAGGAGTTGAGAAGTGATCGAAAATGCTTAAACCATAGTGACTAGCTGAATTTGAGGAAGATGAATCCCAAGGTCTTTGATCAGTAGCCCCTCTTGGGGACTGCACTTGAAAGAAATAGGTTTCGAATCTGAGTTTCATAAGAGTCCAACTAAGTGTTAGGGAATATTCGGTTTTTATGCTAAGCCTTGATGAAAGTAGATTGTGGTTCTTACAAAAGAATGAGGTTTCACTTGTGGATTACGGTTTTTCAGTTTGGCAAGTCGTTTGCTTAAGTAAGATGTTCCCATTGTCAGCAACTTCTCTTCCTTCTTAGTTCGATGCATATTTGCTTGAGGGCAAGCAAAGACTAAGTTTGGGGGAGTTGATGTGTCTGCATTTTACCACATTTTAGGACCATTATTTAGCATGTTTTGCATTCATACTTGCATTGTTATCATTGTTTTAGGTTCTTTTTAGCATAATTTGCATTATTAGTGTTGGGCATTGCATACATTGCATAAAAGAGATTTTTAGGTACTTTTTGGAGCTTATCACAGAGTATTTCGGATTACAAGAAGACCAATGAGGAATCGTCTGGCCTAAGGTTGAAGTTCAGGATGCGAACTAGAAGATTTGGGACTCGAGTCTCTGACACTCGAGCATGACACTCGACCATCACTTGGTCGAGTGAATTTGCGGACCAGAACTAAGACTTTGGACGAAGATTGACTTCTTGGGCTTCTCTGCGAAAAAAGCCCATCAAGACCCATTTGTGCAAGCCCAACAACTATTTTAGGCTTTTTCTATTTTCTTTCTTAAGGAAATTTCCTTTTTACTTTTTAAAGGAATTTCCCATTTTTCTCTTTCTAGGGAATTTTTCCTTTTTCTCTTTAAGTATTTTTCCTTTTTCTTTAAGATCTTTTGATCTATAAATTGTACTAGAATTTCAAGTTTTGGTATACAATATTTTCTAGCAAATTTTCGAGTCTTATCTTTACAAAGCAATTTACGATTTTTAGTCTTAAGTTTATGCAATTGATTTTCGATTTTAAGTCTATGTTTTACCTCATGAATTATGAGTAAGTTAGTCTAGGGTTCTTGAGGAAAGGGTGAGATTAGGGGAAAACTTAGGAATTTCCAGACTTGTTTATGTTTAATTAAATTCTTAGATCTCTTTAATTTAAGTGTTCTTAATGCTTGTTTCTTTCTGATCAATTGAAATTCGATCTCTTGGTGAATCCCCCCCCCCCCCCCCCCCCCCCCCCCGAGAGG
>JAKUCM010007938.1:0-42282 GCA_023374145.1 Lepidium sativum
CAATATATATGAAGTATTTTACAAGGATTGTTTAGCAAAGAAAAAATATCTCTCAGCGATATAGGAAACATGTACAACGTTTTATTTGGACCTTCACTTTTAGTTCGAGTGCTTATTGATGTCAATCTTCGCAATTCTCTTCTCAAGGCTATTGCCTTCTCTATGGATACACTTGCTGATGTAAAAGTGTTGGTTTCCTATCTCGTTGTGGGAACTGACTAAATGGGGACATGTTGATTATGCGTTCTGGTGGTGTTACTCTCTTGGATAAATCTTCTGGAGTTGGACTCAATTTTGGATAAATCTTTTGGTATTATCAATGATCACTGTTTAGTGGCTTCTTCATCAGTTCCTGCAGTGTCTAACTTGATGCCTAAACCTGCTGGGGTTTCTCATCTTCCTGTTCTTGATGCTACATATCCTTCTCTGGTTAAGGATAAAGTTGTTAATTCGATTGATTGTCTATTCGATTGTGAACGAGATTAATAGGATTATTAGTGATGTTTCAAAGACGCATAGATTACGCGCATTGAAGATGAAGAGTGAGTGAATTTGAAGATGTTGATTACAAGCTTGAGGAAGCGGTAAGTGAATTTGAAGATGAAGAGTGAGTGAATTTGAAGGTGTTGAATTTGAAGATGAACGAGATTGATAGAATTTGAAGATGTTGACAATGTTCAATGGTGAAAGACTCATTGTCTTTGGACTCATCGTCTTTGTTGGTTCAATGTCTGGTTCAATGTTCAACGTTCATAGCAGAGTCTCAATGTTCAGTGTTCAATGTTGAAAGACTCAATGTTCAATGAATTAAGTATGCTTTATGTTCGAGTTGTATATAATACTCACAATATCTTTCATCGATGAATATAATAGTTACAATAGAGACATAAAAGTAGCATTAAACGTCAAGTAATGGAGGATAACACCGAGACAACAACTAGAAAAAATAATACTGAACAAGCCTTTAATATTGATGAAAAGGTCAAGTAAGCCAGTAAACGTCAAAAGCTACAACCAGATCTAGAAAACATATCCCACTAGATCTTATAGATCTAGATACAAAAGCTAAGAAATTTAATGGCAAACACAGAATATAAGATTGAATGTTCTTCACATCCTCTTCAGTACTCTGGATTCTCCTCGGGTTGGGACTGATATGCTTGAGTGATGACTTCTTGGGCCTGTTGTACCTGAGAAGGTACTCCTTGTGAAGCTTGATCTTGAGAAGAGTCTCCATGTGAAGCCTCCTGAAACTAAAAGGTAAAGTTAACAACAGTCTAGACTGATCAGACTGTTGCATTATGAGTAGCTGACTTGCAATTACCTTAGCTCGTTTACCAGTGTGACACCTAGCATTATGAGTAGTTGACTTGCATATTCCACAGTGCATAATCCTTTTCTTTGTTCGATCACCCTTATTTGTTGGACTTTCATTTGCTCCTTTCTTTCTTTTGTTTAACTTCAGTCTTCCTGGTTGTGGAGGTTGAGCAGGTTTTTGGAGTCTCCTTTCATTGGTTACAGGCCAATACTTAGCGCCTCTCAAGGGTGTGATGCCCTCAGTGTAAGTCTGTTCCCACCTTGATGTCTTGAACCAATGTGAGACATAATCCGAGACCTCTACCTTCTGAACAATGATGACAACATAAGCATGCTGGCAGGGGATCCCACTTATATCCCAATGCTTGCATGAGCAAAGTCCTTCCAACCAGATTCACTCTGTACGAACAAGCACCTTCAACAACCTGAAACATCATGTGTGTGTAGACCTGAAAACCTTACAGTCTGCAGCTAGTTCGTGTGTCCTCTTTAGATAGTCTTCAGCATAAGCAGTACAAGTTCCTCAGTGGTCTGTTGCAATCATCAACCTCTTCATAATTCTCACCATGGCTTGTCTAGCAATAATCATCAACATTGGCACCATTGACTTTCTCTCTTGCCTTCACTATCGTGTTGTTGAATGACTCCACCGAATTGTTCTCCACATCTTCACAACACGGACCAATTCTATAAAAAGCCCGACACCAAGTCTCTGGCTTCTCTTTTAGCACAGCTTCATACACATTTTTGTTTATACGCCTGCAAGTGCTCCAGGTTTTCTCTGTACTCAGCGTCATTGTAACTCCATGCTAGCTTCCAAATGTAGGGGTTTCATCTGCGGCTTCTTGCCATGTTTTGACTTTATGTTTACGTAAATGTGTCGGACACACATTCTGTGCTCTATCTTTGGTAGCTCCATCTCCACATCTCTTGTCAGACCCTGCACCAGAGAATACAAAAACAATAATGAGAGAGTATGGTAATTTAGAGAGTTATACGAGTTACAAAGTATGGTTATTTACCTTTTGGCGATCAGAAACAATAATGAAACCATCACCATCACCCATATTCAAATCTTCTTTGATTTGCTTTATAAACCACTTCCAATTGTCTGTGTTTTCTACCTGCACTACAGCCTATGCCAATGGATAAATGACATTGTTACCATCCCTACCTAATGCCACTAGAAGCTGCCCTTTCATTTTTCCTCTAAGGAAACAACCGTCTACTCCTATTATATGTCTACAAGTCTGCAACCACAATTGTCTTAAGACGTCAAAACAGACGTAAAACCTAGAGAACACATCAACTCCAATTACATCCAGTACCTATACATTCGAATGACCGTTTGTTCTTATCGTACCTTGTTTGCCGAATGTTCCTACAATTCTTCAATGCGTGATCCAAGACGGTCTCTTTGAAAGCCACACCAGAGAAGAACTCTTGGCCTTCAAACAAATGGCCATCACCTCTTCCATTCTTCTTCTTCTTCGGCCTATAGTCAGCTTTCTTCTTCGGCCTAAATTTGCCTTCTCCCAACTCTTCATCGTGGTCATCGTCTCCACTTTCTTCGCTTTTACTGTGAGGAACACAATCATGGCGGATTGGAGGCTCCTCAATGAAACGCTCCATATTTTCTACAACATCGTAATCGAACCTCTCCCGCATCTCCTCGTCTAAATCGTCTTCATAATGACCTCGATTACTAGTTCCTCTGTCGAATTCGACGACATCCATGGTCGATTCCGCACAAATCGATTTCAATTTTACGGATTTAGGGTTCATGATTTTTGGGAACGAAGAGTTGTTCGACTGAGTGTTTAATGGGGTCTGTAATTGGGTCAAAACAACGGGTTAATTGGCCAATTATGGTTAAAATTTAAGGTTTGTCGCGGCTTAGAGCAAATCACGGTGTAATTTACCAATTACGGTTTTGTTAATCACATATTATACCAATTGGGGGGGAAATTAATTCTTCACTTTAAATTGGGGGGACATAGATTTTCAACACTTACAAATGTGTAAATGTATTTAGGGAATACTTCTAGGTACATTTAGGAAGGTTTTCAAAACTTTTGAAGAGGAAATAGATCGTCGACCCTAAAAATTAATATAGTCCCGCATGATAAAAATTGAGAACTGTTGGTATACTTTTTGTTTGTATACTTTTACTCTTAAACTAAATGTTTGAAAAACCGAATAAGTTAAACCAATGATAATGTTAAACACTTATATTCATGAAAATTGGTAAGTTTTAGGGTATTTTTAAGAAACGTCATTAAAAAATATTAAAGAAATTTATTTATAAACGCTATTGGGCATATGCAAAATTAGTTTAATTAAAAAAATTATGTTCCTTCTAAATATACTAATTATTTTGTATTGCACCAACTAATTGACTCAATTAATCATGGTAATTAATTAAATTTTGTCTTGTAAGCCTTTATTTATATAGGGTATCTTTCCAACTTTTGGTATTGAATTTGAATGCACTCAGTCGCGTTGACTTGTATATTAACAGTTAGATACAACTAATTGTGAAATAATGTATATAATAATGCATCTTCTTATAATTAATACCTTACCTTGTATCGAAAGTGAGATGAACAACGTAAACGGTTACCACAACAGATTAAGACATATCTGCTACAGATAAATCTACCAGAATAATACGAATAATACATATTCGAGTAGGTTCTGTCTTTCCGTAACCTATATTATATTAAGCTTCATATTTGTATTTTTTTTTGTAAAACTTATATTCATGGTCAAAAGGCGAAAAGAATTTGGTGTCAAACAAGAACAAGAATTTTAACCAGAAATTATTATTTTAAGGCTTTATTAATTGATACAGATTGAGTAGAGATAAAAGTTATTATTATTGTTGTAGCCATTTTTTATATATTATTAATTAAATTGATAAACTATGATTTATAATCTAAACTGTTTACACGAGGTTTTACAACTATTAAAAATCATATTTTGGTGGAAAGAACGGTAAAGTAGATATTTAACATATTGCACCAAGAAAATTTTGCTATTAAATCTATATGTATTAAAGCTATGTTTCTATGTTAAACAAATGGAGAAAAAATAACTTTTACTTTGCCACCACGAATAAAATGATTTAGTAGATTATATTTTGTTAAAACAAAGATAGAGACTTGTTTAAGGGCAATTCCCAAAATTATAATAAACATTATGCCTAAGAATGATATTTATATTATATCCAAGTTGTTTTAAATCCTAAACACATGGGTGCTGTTCTTTTATAAAACTCTGCGACGGCTAGAAGAAACAGTCATCGGCAAAGATAATATTTATCAAAACAGTCGTTTATAATAGATGCCGGAAATATCTGCCTATTTATTTTATGATCGCTGTTATATTTAACGACTTAAAACTAAAATACAAAACTTACTGTAACAGTCGCATCGACTCAATAGCTCTCACCACTTTCACTATTATTAAGCCTAATTATCACAAATATTGTTGTCGTAGTCGTAGTTGCAACGTTTTGTGAAAGAATAGGGCTAGGCATGTTTCTACTTTATGTATACAATGGATTTCTATACAAAGTAGCTCTAATAAATAAAAAGTAATTATCGTAATTTTATAGTTAGATTCAACATTCTTTAGTAGTTTTATTAATAGTTATTTTATATTTTTATTAGGGGTGATTTTTAAAATTCGTCATTTACATATGTAGACTACTTACGGTTAGTGTCATATGTTGCTGTGAGTTTATGACTAATTAATAATATAAAGTTTTGTCTGTTCATGGTTTATTTACCGAGATTTCAATGAACGTACATTTTATTTTATTTTATTTAAAATTTTAAAATCGAACAGTTTTGTGATATTATTTGAACCAAAAGCAATCAATTTACTTGTCATGTTGTCATATAAGAAAGAAAGTTTATTTTCAGATTATAAATAAATGAAAGTTTGTTTCGTTTATAGAGAAGAAGGTAACTACATATATATTTGTTATTTCTTTATCACGATGTCTTATTTTTCTGTTCAAAATCTAAAATGTTTATGAAGATAGTTTGCTGATCGAATTCATATTCAAGATATGGTGTTTTTTCAGAGAAAAAACAACACAATTGAAGTGAGTGTTTACTTTCTGACTTGTAAGCAAACTTTGTTTATTGCAGTTTTTCCTATTGACTTATTAACGTTGGTTTAGTTTTTGGTTCAAGGTTGGGTTCTAGACTAGATCTATTTGGCTTAGGATTTTTATCTAGCTTCTCTTCGTTGATTGTATGGTTTTCCTTTTCAGTTTGGATTGGTAGCTGTTCTCATATAGATCTGGTTTCCGTTTAGAGGATTATCTCGTTCTTTGTCAGTATTCTCAAGACCTGATTGAGATATAGTCTTTTTATGGGTTATATGGATGTGTCAAATGGTTAACTAAGCTTTCGACTTCACCATTTTTGGAAGAAATGTAAATTCATTCTTATCAGTATAGCAGCTAGTTCTTCATTTGTGAAATATATTTATTCGTCATAGGAGATTTTGCCATCAATTTAGACTTCATTTAGCTAATAGGTGGACTTCATTTAATCGATAAGTGTTTTAGTCTAGTTCTTTTTAGGATTTTCTATCTTAGCTTCCTTCTTTTGGGTTTAACTATTTTTCAGTGATAGTATCATTTTTTGTCGATGTTTTTATTAAGTCGATGTGTTTCTCATTTGAGTTATTAATATATGAATCATTCAGACGAAAAGTAGCTTTTAATACTCATACAATTTCTTTCTCCATAACTAATTTCAACTAATCACTTAACCATGGAAAAATATTATGGAGCCGATTGGTAAAGGTCATATCATTTGTTTTTTGGCTGTAAAATTTTGGCTATAAAATTTTTGGTTGTGATTGTAAATTTTAGTGCGGCAGAAAAGTTTGTTGCAAATTAACAATTTTCCAAAACTAAAGTATAAGTATTCTACTTTTTAGCTTTGTAAAGTCAAAAAAGGCTATGTAGAGGAAAAAAAAGAAATTTTTTTTCTGGATTTAGAACATATGTGTAAAGTTTGATTTGTAAAGATTAAATGCTCTAAAAAATTCTAGAGCAAAATCTGAATGGTTAAAGTTTAATGCTCTGAAAATATTATGGTTTTGCTATAAGATTTACAAATTATGCCATATATTTTTTGTCCCCTTTTATTAGATGTTCTAGGTAATTCTTTGTAATTTTCATATAAAATTTAATACGTTTCAATTTTGGAATTATTAAAATTCTTGCAGCATTTTATGATTGGTCATTTTATATAATACTTAATTGTTAAATAATTATTTTAGAAAGATTATAAAATTTTCTTATAAAGTGTGTATTCAAATAAAATAAAATAGAGAGAATATCATATAATCTCTTCAATTTAAAATGTAAAAAACAATCAGAATGAATCATAAAATAAATAGAAAAAGTCATCAATAAATTTATTTTTCTATATATATAAGTACATATATTTTCTAATCTAGGTGTTGTAACCATTGTGTACTAATTTTTAAAATCAAAAGCTCATGATTAAAACCCTTAAAATGGTAAAATAAAAATATAAAGTTGGCAAAAGGATGAATATTATTAATTACTAATTCTATTTTTATAATAGTTCAATCTTGAGTTTAAGTCTCTCACGTTCATTATTCATTATATTGTTATTCTCCAACGGATAATCCAGAAAAGTCTTTTATAACACCAGAAATTCACCAATGATATTTTTTAACCAAATTAAAAAGCGTCAACGATATTCATACCATATTCCCTGAGCCGAATATAATATCTTGCTTTACTTCTTTTCTGTAAGGTGATTTACTAGATTAAGGTGAAAGTAAGTGTTAATTATTTGAATAGAGTAAATGGTTGAAAATTACTATAATAGTTTTTTTAATTTTATATATATCATTTTATCCTGAGTAAAAAAAAACGTATTTACGACATTAATGAAATCTGCTATATAAGCGATCAACTCCACCACACTAACAGAATGCAACGTAGTAGAGTTAAAGTGTGCTTAGTAGAGTTGACATGAATTAAAAATCGTGTATAGTAGAGTTAGAATTCCAACATAGTAGAGTTAAAGTGTGCTTAGTAGAGTTGACATGCATTAAAAATTGTATATAGTAGAGTTAGAATTCCAGCGTAGTAGAGCTAATTTTTGCGCTTTAGTCAACTCTACCACACTAACGGAGTGCAACGTAATAGCGTTAAATTGTGTTTAGTAGAGTTGACATGAATTAAAAGTCGTGTATAATAGAGTTAGAATTCCAATGTAGTAGAGTTGATTTTCGCGCTTTAATCAACTCTACTCCACTAGCAGAGTATAGTTTAAGTGCGTGTAGTATAGATGAGTTGTGATAAAAATTCGTGCATGATAAAGTTAAGAAGTTTAACTAGTGATAGAGTTAAAGTGTGTTTAGTAGAGTTGATTTTGAAAACCTAGCCTACGTCCGTAGTAGAGTTTTACGAATTTACCCCTTAGTTATTAGCTCATCTGCCGCACACTTAACTGATTCCTCCATAAGTGACACCATTGTAGCTTTCTTGAAACTCCTTTGCTTCTTCCAAGGTTCTTCATTGTACTGTTTATTGGCTTTTTCTGTTTGGATCTATGGATCAGATCATTTTGGTTTGTGGGATTTGGAGTTTTAAAGAAAGTCGATGAATTTTTTCGGTGGACCAGTCCTACGGGTCTCAGATCAAGGCATTAGTGAATATTTAAGGCTCGATGAATTTCTGGAGATAGTTTATGCCGATTTTGGTTTGGATGAACAATGTCATGAGGTAAAAGTAAGCTACATGCCAAATGTAGTCATTCATTCACTACCACAAGATATTCCCCCTGTAATTGTAAGTAACGAAAGACAATTGCAAGTGTTTGTGCAACAATTTCGTAAAGAAGCAATGCATCTATGTGTCGAGATTTCCACTAGATCTCGTGTTTCAGCGAGTTTCCCTGAAAAAGATAACAGTAGTAATGATAAAGGTAACGGTGACGAGAAATTCCATTCTAAGTGGGAGAACAATAATGCCTCATGTAATAGAGTTGATCCTTGGTGTAGTAGAGTTGATCTGTCGTCTAGTAGAGTTCATTCTTCGTCTAGTAGAGATGGCCCTTATAGTAGAATTGGTCAAAAGTGTGGTGTAGTTGATTTGGTGTTTAGTAAATGTGGACAAAAGAATGAGTGTATCCCAAAAAATGTGAAACACAAAACTGAACATGCTGAGAACGAAGATGCAGAATTCAGATTCGACTGTTGCGATGGCGCAAGCTCGGATGATGAAAATTATATCAGTGTTTGTAGAAAATCAAAAGGAATAAGAGAATAAAAACCTCTCAGGAGAAAGCAATGGGGTTGAATTTGAATACTGAGTATTTGGATATAGAAATGTCAGCACTAGCATTGGTTTTTGGACAACGATACTCATCAAAAAAGAACTCATAACGAGGCTAAAGATTCTTTCTGTCTTACAGAGGTTTGACTTCGATGTTGTTGCTTCATCGAAGACAATATTGGATGTGAAATGTTGGGTACCAAATTGTCAGTAGAGAGTGCGAGCTTCACCTGTCAACGATGGTGATTGTTTCTTTGTCCGGAAGTATAGGAGAGAACATAGTTGTTCTGTTACAGACATATCAGGTCGTGCACAACAAGTGTCTACGAAAGTCTTAGGACGATTATACATGGAATTCGTAGGTGGAGTTGGGCCATCTGTTCTTCCTTGACACGTTGCTGATTCAATGAACAAGCGATTCGATCTAAAGGTACAAACTTCATATAACGTAATTTGCCATGGTGGAGTTAATCTTCCTTGTAGTAGAGTTAAATGTCGGTATAGTGGAGTTAAAAATACATAGTAGAGTTAATGTGGAAGTAGTATAGTTAATCTTCCTTGTAGTGGAGTTAATGTAGTCAGTTAAACTTGTATAGTAAAGTTAGACTTTGGTTTGATATGGTGGAGTTAAGTTTTACGTGGTAGAGTTAATATGGAAATAGTAGAGTTAAGCGCCTTGTAGTAGAGTTAAATTCTTCGTGGTAGACAATGGAGTTGCAGACCACCTTTCGAGACTACAAATTGATGATTTTGTTCTCCTTGATGATAGCCTACGGGAAGAACAAGTTTATCGTATACACACCACTCATAAGGCTCGTTAGTTGCCCGCTGATCCTCCTCGTGTTCAAGGCACTCTGTGGTTTGCCGATTATGCCAACTATCTCGCTGCAGACTTTAACCCTCCTGAGTTTCATGGTTACACAAAGAAGAAGTTTTTGATGGATGTCAGACGATACTACTGGGATGCTCCTTACCTATACAAACAATGCTCTAATGGTATCTTCAGACGATGTATTTCTGAAAATGAGATTCCTGGTATATTGTTCCATTGTCATGGTTCTTCATATGCAGGTTACTTCGACACTTTCAAGACTGTCGCGAAGGTTCTTCAATCAGGTTTCTGGTGGCCTACGATGTTTCGTGACACATACTCATTTGTTTGGACATGTGACTCTTGTCAGCGACAAGGTAACATAAGTAAAAGAAATGAGATGCCATAGAACTTCATTCTCGAGGTTGAGGTGTTTGATGTCTCGGGAATCAATTTTATGGGACCCTTCCCCATCTCTTTTGGGAAGCAATACATACTTGTTGTTGTGGATTATGTATCTAAGTGGGTTGAAGCAATAGCTAGTTCGACCAATGACGCCAAAGTGGTTGTCAAGATGTTCAAGCATATCATATTTCTTAGGTTTGATATTCCGAGGATTGTGATCAGTGATGGTGGTTCTCATTTCATTAAGCAAACGTTTAATAATCTGCTGAAGAAGTACGGAGTTTGCCACAAGTTTGCTATGCCATACGAGCCTCAAACAAGCGGTCAGGTTGAAGTTTCTAATCGAGAGATCAAAAGCATTCTGCAGAAAACCGTTTGTACAACAAGGAAATATTGGTCAACTAAGCTAGATGATGATCTTTGGGCTACAGAACCGCTTTCAAGACACCATTAGGAACAACTCTGTTCCATCTGATGTATGGTAAATCAAGCATCTCAACTATGACATCAAATCTACCTCGGAAAGACGGTCACTGCAGATACATGAACTTGAAGAGATCCGACACTTGGCTTACGACAACTCAAGAATTTACAAAGAACGAACAAAGGCCGCTCATGATAAACGTATCCGTAACAGTAGTTTTTCTCCTAATGATAAAGTTATTTTGTTTAACTCTCGTTCAAAACTTTTTCCTCGAAAGCTTAGGTCAAGGTGGTCCGGTCCTTTCACCATCAAGGAAGTCATACCGTATGGAGTTGTGGTTCTGCTCAATAAATAGGGAGAAGAATTTGTAGTAAATGGATAGCACCTCTAACCATATTTTGGTTCCCCCGACAAAGTCAATGAAGATTTCATCTCTTTGACTGATATAACTACCATATAACGTCCTTTTTAGTTAACCTATTGACTTTAAACAAGCACTAAGTGGGAGGTGACCCACCAATAGGTTAGTTTTTGCTTTATTTTCGTTGGTTTTAAGTCAAAGTTGTCTTTTGTTTTCATGAAACGTGGTACGAGAGTATGGCCCGATCGATCCACACGAAGATCGATCGTGCAACAGGGATGAGGAAAGCCGCACGATCCGCCGATCGACCAAAGGACTCAGCTCGATCGATCGGCAGCCCAGTTGTGTTTGTGCACAATCCATCGATCGACCGTGACATTATGCCCGATCGATTTTCTACTTGCGCACGATCTGTTGACCGAACTTAGCTCGTTCCATCCCTAGATATTCATAGATCGATCGATCTAAGGGTGCTCGATCGATCCATACCTCCAGGTACGTTTTCAATATCCCAGAACAATCTTCAATTACTTCTTTTGCTTCCTTTCATTCTTCCTCTCACTAATATTCACACCGAGACGGTGTAAAGTAAGTCTGGGGGAGAACCGTTTGTTTGCTAATGAAGTTTCTCTTTTTTTTTTTGCTTTTAAGTCTAACATTGTTTTAGATAAGCTTTTGTCGGTTCAGGGACTATGATTATTGAGGAATGGTACATTTCGTAGGGGTTTAAGCTACTATTTGTCTGATTTCTGATGAGCATTGTTGACTATTAGATTACTCAGAGATTCATCAGCTGTTCGTTTTAAAACCACTTCCCCTCGATTGTTTAGAAAATCTGGTATCAACTTCAAACTTAACCTGATATAATTTCCTTGTCTAGAGGATTGGTATACACTAGATCGGATTATCAATCTCACTCTGAGAACCTTTCCCAAAAGTTTGGTTTCTTTTTCTCAAAGTTTCTTGCACTTTAAATTTTAACAATTGAAGTAAGCATAGGGTAAAGGTTTCTCAATGACGCTGCTTGTTTTTAAGGTAAACTGGACAGTTCTGAGGACACATCCAAGGACATAATTTTTTCACCTTACTAACTCGCTTACTGAGAAAAACTCCAATGAAGCTACTCGCATTACACACCTTTGAAATTGCAAGAGAAACAAAATTGCCGATTAAAAGAAAATACAATGATATCCTAGAAAAGTAGGGAGAAATCGGTTTGAAAAGAAAAGAATAAGAGGAAAAGAACCATATTATGGTGGGTACTTAGTGTTGGGAATAAGTCCATGTGTCTTTTGATCGATATTCTATGGATAAGGCCGCACTTAGGCTCATAAGAGGTTGGTGTCGTGATCTAGAACTTTTGGGTCTGATTTTGGAGTTAGGATGAACTAGTTGTTAATTCTGGGGGAAGTATAAGGTGGTCTCTCTCTCGTCGAATGAATCGAGTGTTCTTTGCTTAGGTTCTGAGATGTTAAATTTCTATGATGAATGAGTTCTTGAGTTTGTATCTTCCTGTTAGATCCTGGTGTATTTGCTTGAGGACAAGCAAAAAGCCAAGTCTGGGGGAATTGATATACCTCATTTATACTGGCATGACCAAGAAAACTTATGATTTCCTTGACTGTGGTTGGTGATTTCAAGCTTGTCATTACTTCATTCTTCGCCTTGTCAACCTCGATTCCTTTCCCTGATATTTTGTGACCAAGTACAATCCCTTCTGTAACAATAAAATGACATTTCTCCCAATTTAGCACTAGATGCTTGTCTTGACAACGTTGGAGAACCCTGCAAAGATTAGAAAGGCAACCAGAGAAAGAAGAACCATACAGAGAAAAATCATCCACAAAAACCTCCATAATATCCTCAATCATATCAGTGAAATCGACATGATGTATCTTTGAAAAGTGGCTGGAGCATTGCATAACCCAAATGGCATTCTGCGATATGCAAATGTACCATAAGGGCATCTGAAAGTAGTCTTTTCCTGATCGTCTGGATGAATGGGGATCGGAAAGAAATCTGAATAACCATCTAAAAAGCAGTAGTAAGAATGGTTTGCCAATCTCTCAAGCATTTGATCCATGAAGGGCATAGGGAAGTGGTCCTTCTTAGTAGAGAAATTTAAAGTCCTGAAATCAAAACACATCCTATGACCCGTGACAGTTCTGGTAGGTATCAATTCGTTATTCTCATTATTGACTAAATTAATGCCTCCTTTCTTAGGTACAACATGGACATGACTAACCCAATTACTATCAGATATAGGATATATGATCCCTGCTTCTAACAATTTCATTATCTCTTGTTTGACAACTTCTTTCAGATTTGGATTCAATCTTCTTTGGTTCTCTATATAACTCTTAGACTCATCAATTAGATGTATCCTACGCATGCATAACTGATGTGTCTGCATTTTACCACATTTTAGGACCATTATTTAGCATGTTTTGCATTCATACTTGCACTATTATCATTGTTTTAGGTTCTTTTTAGCATAATTTGCATTATTAGTATCGGGCATTGCATACATTGCATAAAAGGGACTTTTAGGTACTTTTTGGAGCTTATCACGAAGTATTTCAGAGTACAAGAAGACCAATGAGGAATCGACTGGTCTAAGGTTGAAGTTCAAGATGCGAACTAGAAGATTTGTCACTCGAGTCTCCGACACTCGAGCATGACACTCGACCATCACTTGGTCGAGTGCCTTTACGGACCAGAAACAAGACTTTAGACGAAGATTGAATCTTTGGGCTTTTCTGCGAAAAAGGCCCATCAAAAGCCCCTTGTGCAAGCCCAATTATCTTTTAGTTCTTTTCTATTTTTCTTTCTTAGGGAAATTTCCTTTTTACTTTTAAAAGGAAATTCCCATTTTTCTTTCAAGGGAATTTTTCCCTTTTTCTCTTTAAGTATTTTTCCTTTTCTTTAAGATCTTTTGATCTATAAATTGTACTAGAATTTCTACTTTCAATATACAATATTTTCTAGCAAATTTCGAGTCCAATATTTTCACTAAGGCATTTACGATTTTTAGCTTTAAGTTTTATGCAATTAGATTTCGATTTTAAGTCTTTATTTTATTTCATGAATTCTGAGTAAGTTAGTCTAGGGTTCTTGAGGAAATGGTGAGATTAGGGGAAAACTTAGGGATTTCTAGATTTGTTTATGTTTAATTAAGGTCTTAGATCTCTTTAGTTTAAGTGTTCTTAATGCTTGTTTCTTTCTGATCAATTGAAATTCGATCTCTTGGTGAATCCCCCCCCGAGAGGCGTTTGGGGAATCACTTGAACATGCTTAAATTAAGATAGCATCTTCCTAGCTCAAGAGATTGATTGTCTAGGGTGTTATTAGGCTTTGTAAGGTCCATACTTAAGGCCTCTTGAATTTCCAATCGTTGGGCGAGAGTCAAGTCAGGTTGTCTTTTAGGAGAGGTCCCATTGCGCGAGAGCGAATGTGATTACTTTGTGATTCCTTGCTTAGAGGTCATCTAAATAGGTTGATAGATAAGTCTGGAACCCCTAGGAATACCCTAATCATTGATCCTAATCCTCAAGAACCCGTTTTTCCTTTATTGAATTTTCGTAATTTTAATACTCTGCTTTAGGTTGAGATTTCGTGTTACACTTTATCATTAGTTTCACTATTGCTTTACTTTTAATGCTCTGTTTTTACATTTTAATACCGTGTTTCGTTTTTAGCATTTTGTTTTAACATTTCGTTATCACCTAGGATAGATAAACCACTTGCTAAAACCGAATCTGGCTTAGATTAGAATAAGTAGATTATATCTTGACTGCTAGTTACTATCCCATTGGATTGACACCATACTGTACTGCAATTGATTAAATAGACAGTTTGGTATTTGAGAAAACACCGCAAAAACCTGTTTATCAAATTGGCGCCGTTGCCAACTGAGATTAGTTAGCTACAATTAAGAGAATCACTTTTCTGAGACTAAGTTTATTATACCATTATTCTAAAAACGTTTCTGGTTTTTTCTTTGCTTTCAGGTACACTCGATCAACAAGCTCGATCAACACAACTCGAGCACGTTGATTTTTCTCCTGTTTCCAGAAAGCTCTAGCAGAACCACGAAACACTCGATCACTACACTCGAGCACCACCCGCTCGAGTGACATTTCCGACAACACAAATCACTTGCATGAATACCAGATCCCGTGGTAGTGAAGACCTCATTCCATACTCTGACAGAATAGACCGTTTGCCTCGTGAATACTTGCGAGAACAACGGAACCAATTGAACGAAGAATACACGGATCAGGTTAACATGGAAGAACAAGTACAAGCTACTGAATTGGGAACTCGTCCTAGGAGAGTTTGACACATTGGTGCCGGTGATGCTCCCAGTATCCACACTCAACGCCATGGAATTGTCCCACCAGCCATCGGCAACAACAACTTTGAGATTAAAAGTGGAATGATCTCCATGGTTCAGAACAGTAAATTTCATGGTTTACCTTCTGAGGACCCACTTGATCATCTTGATGAATTTGAAAGACTAACCAGTCTGACAAAAATAAACGGGGTCAGTGAGGATGCTCTGAAATTGCGATTGTTTCCTTTCTCTCTTGGAGACAAAGTACATCTATGGGAAAAATACTTGCCACAAGGATCTATCACATCATGGGACGCCTGCAAAGAAGCATTTCTAGGCAAATTCTTTTCAAATTCCAGAACTGCGAAACTTCGCAATTCCATCTCTGGTTTTAAGCAAAACCATTCAGAAACATTCTCTGAGGCTTGGGAACGATTCAAGATGTACCAATCGCAATGTCCTCATCACGGTTTCACTACTGAGTCCCTTCTCAGTACTCTCTACAGAGGCGTGATCCCAAAGATACGCATGTTGCTAGATACAGCCAGCAATGGGAATTTTCTGAATAAAGATGTCGATGATGGATGGGAATTAGTGGATAATTTAGCTCAAGCAGACGGCCAATACAGTGAAGACTATGATCGAACTCCTAGAGGCGTAACGGATTCAGATATGGTTAGTAGAAAGGAGCTCAAAGCCATACAAGACAAACTAGACAAGCTACTTTCAGCTCACCATAAGCAAGTACACCATGTCAGTGAAACAGAACGGGTTGAAGAAGACGATGACGAGGTTGAAGAGGTCAATTTCGTACAAAACCAAAGCAACAATTTCAGACAATTCAACAGCTATAAACCTAACCCCAACCTATCCTACAGAAACACAAATGTAGCGAATCCAAACGACCAGGTGTACCCACCAAAACCACATCCGCAACCACAATCAAAACCATTCATACCCAAACAACAGTACCAGCAAACACACCACCAACCACCTACTGGATACAACACCCAACCACCACAACAAACACCTGAAGTGATGGACATCTTGCAGCAGATACTAAAGGGACAAACGGCCAGCGCTTCCGAATTAACACGGAAATTTGCTGAAGTACATGCTAAGATCGATGCTTCACATAATGAACTCAACTGCAAATTTGAGACTCTCAATGCTCGTCTCAAATATGTAGAGAATCAACAAGGATCTTCATCAACCAACAAACAAACCGGACAGCTACCTGGAAAAGCTGTTCAAAATCCTAAGGAGTATCACGCCAACGCCATTACACTCCGTAGTGGCCGTGAATTGCTAATTAGTGCTGAACCAACAGAGAACACTGAGGACAGTGTCCTTCTAGAAGGGGAGGATGATTTGGTCGAATAACAGACAGAAATCAGCACGAAAAAGCCAAAATCCGTGACACTCGACCAACACACTCGAGCACCACCTGCTCGAGTGTCCGAAGATCAGCCTAGAAACATAACTGAAATACAAAAAGACCCAAAGACGTTTGCTCCACCTCCTTTCAAACCACAGCTTCCTTTTCCGCTGAGATTCAAAAAGGATGTTGCAGACAAGTACAAAGCTCTCTTTAAAAAACAGATGAGGGACGTTGAAGTGAAAATACCAATTCTAGACGCCTTTATGCTAATGCCCCCTTATCAAAAGTTTTTGAAAGACGCAGTCAAGGACAGAACACAAGAAGTTGAAGGGATGGTTGTGTTAACTCACGAGGTCAGTGCTATTATACAAAGAAAGGTTGTGCCTAAGAAGCTCGATGATCCAGGAACATTCACAATTCCATGTTCGCTTGGACCTCTCACATTCAGGAGTTGCTTGTGTGATTTAGGGGCATCGATCAGCCTAATACCTCTAACAGTCGCCAAACGATTAGGGTTCGATAGATACAAGTCTTGTAAGATATCTTTGGTACTAGCTGACAGATCGGTTAGGATTCCACATGGAATTCTAGAAGACTTACCAGTTCGGGTTGGAGGAGTAGAAATCCCCACGGATTTCGTTGTTCTAGATATGGGAGAAGAACCAAAGGACCCTTTGCTGTTTGGAAGGCCCTTCTTAGCCACTACAGGAGCTGTGATCAATGTGCCAAAAGGAGAAATCGAACTCAACCTTGGGAAAGATTTCAAGATGACTTTCAGCATTAGTGACATAATGAAAAACCCGACCATTGAGGGTCAACTGTTCGTGGTACAAGAAATAGATGATCTTTCAAAGGACCTGTTTGGAGAATTGATGGAGAAAGACAACCTTGGTACTGCTTTGATAAAAGACGGTTGTGATGGATACATATACGAAGAAACTGAGGTCTACAAAAGCCTGTTGGACTCTTGCAAATCACTGAAAGGTGATAAACAGTTCGAAACTTTACACTCGACCTCAACACTCGAGCACACCAAGTTCGAGCATTCCGATTTAGCCTCTGGGAATCAACACTCGACCATAACACTCGACCACACCAAGGTCGAGTGTCCGCTCGATGATGACTGGTCGGAGCTCAAATCGCCGAAAGTGGAACTCAAACCACTCCCCTCCGGGCTCAGGTACGCATTTCTTGGATCTAACTCTACTTATCCAGTAATAGTAAATAATGCATTGAGTGATGATGAGTTAAACATGTTGCTTTCTGAATTAAGACGGTTTAGAAAAGCCTTAGGATACTCACTGTCTGACATTAGAGGGATCTCTCCCGATTTATGCACACACAGAATTCACCTTGAAAATGAATCTTATTCTAGCAGGGAACCTCAAAGGAGATTGAATCCGAATTTAAAGTAGGTCGTTAAGAAAGAAATTTTAAAACTGTTAGATGTTGATATAATCTATCCTATTTCTGATAGTAAATGGGTGTCTCCTGTGCATTGTGTGCCTAAAAAGGGAGGGGTCACTGTCATTAGAAACGAAAATGATGACTTGATTTCAACTAGAACCATTACAGGACATAGAATGTGCATATATTTTAGGAAATTGAATTCTGCATCTAGAAAAGATCATTATCCTTTGCCATTCATAGACCAAATGCTTGAAAGGTTGGCTAATCATTCATATTATTGTTTCCTTGATGGATATAGTGGATTTTTCCAAATCCTTATACATCCAAATGATCAGGAAAAAACAACCTTTACTTGCCCTTATGGTACATTTGCATATAGGAGAATGCCATTTGGTCTTTGTAATGCACCTGCTACTTTTCAACGTTGCATGACTTCTATATTTTCGGATCTGATTGAGGAGATGGTCGAAGTGTTCATGGACGATTTCTCTGTCTATGGTTCTTCCTTCTCCTCTTGTTTGTCAAACTTGTGCAGGGTTCTATCTAGGTGCGTTGAGACGGATTTAGTGCTTAATTGGGAGAAATGCCACTTTATGGTGAAAGAAGGGATCGTTTTAGGTCATAAGATTTCTGAAAGGGGCATTGAAGTCGACAAAGCCAAGATAGAGGTTATGATTCAGTTACAACCACCGAAAAATGTCAAGGACATTAGGAGTTTCTTGGGACATGCAGGATTCTATAGGCGGTTCATCAAAGACTTTTCGAAAACTGCTAGACCTTTGACGCGTCTCCTTTGTAAAGAGGCGGATTTCGTCTTTGACGAGGAATGCCTCAAGGCTTTTCTCGAACTTAAAAACACCTTGATAACAGCACCAATAGTTCAAGCACCCGATTGGAATCTCCCTTTTGAGATAATGTGTGATGCTAGTGACTATGCTGTTGGAGCAGTTCTGGGACAGAAGATAGATAAGAAACTGAATGTGATCTACTATGCTAGTAGAACACTAGACAAAGCCCAGGTGAAATACTCCACAACGGAGAAGGAATTGCTTGCAGTTGTGTTCGCCTTTGAGAAATTCCGGTCCTATCTGGTTGGATCAAAAGTTATTGTGCATACTGATCATGCAGCTCTAAGATACTTGATGAAAAAGAAGGATGCTAAGCCTAGACTGCTTAGATGGATTTTGTTGCTACAAGAATTCGACATGGAGATAGTCGATAAACCAGGGGTTGAAAACGGTGTTGCTGATCACTTATCAAGAATACAGGTTGAAGAAACCCTTCCAATGAATGATTCTATGCCTGAAGAGCAACTGTTAAGTTTTTTTACCGAACACTCGACCATGACACTCGAGCACCACCTGCTCGAGTGTCAAACCCACAGACAAAGAAGGCGTTTTTCGATCGGATCGAAGTTTATGGGAACATGTTTACCATGGTATGCCGATTTGGTAAACTATTTGGTCGGAGGAGAGCTGCCTAAAACCTTGAATTATCATCAAAGGAAGAAATTTTTTAGGGATGTAAGGCAGTATTTTTGGGATGAGCCTTATCTCTACAAGCAAGGATCTGATGGACTATTCAGAAGATGTGTATCAGAAGAGGAAGTCAATGGAATTTTGGAACATTGTCATGGATCTACTTATGGAGGACACTTTGCTGCATTCAAAACAGCACATAAAATCCTTCAATCCGGGTTATGGTGGCCATCGATTTTTAAAGACTGCCAAGAGTTCATATCCAGATGTGATTGCTGCCAAAGAATGGGCAGTATAAGCAAGAGGAATGAGATGCCGCAGAATCCGATCTTGGAGATAGAAGTGTTTGACTGTTGGGGAATCGATTTCATGGGACCATTTAAGCCTCCTTCTTTAGGAAACAATTACATTTTGGTTGCTGTGGATTATGTCTCTAAATGGGTAGAAGCTATTGCAGCTCCTACAAACGATGCAAAGGTGGTACTTAAACTCTTCAAACACATTATATTTCCCAGATTTGGTGTGCCAAGAGTTGTGATTAGCGATGGAGGATCCCATTTTGTCAACAAGGTTTTCGAAAATTTGCTTAAGAAACATGGGGTTAAACACAAAGTGGCAACTCCTTATCATCCTCAAACCAGCGGACAAGTTGAAGTCTCTAATAGACAAATCAAATCGATTTTGATGAAGATAGTTGGGCTGTCCAAACGTGATTGGGCCGCCAAATTGGATGATACTCTTTGGGCCTATATGACTGCTTTCAAAACACCTATTGGCCGCACACCTTTTCAATTACTCTATGGAAAATCCTGCCATTTACCAGTTGAGATAGAGTACAAATCGATTTGGGCAACCAAACTCTTGAATTTCGATATCAAGACATCACAAGAGAAGAGGCAGATGAACTTACATGAACTCGAAGAAATCAGACTCAAAGCATATGACAGCTCAAAAGCATACAAGGATCGAACAAAAGCAGCTCATGACAAAAATATCCAGCGGAAAACAATCAAAGTTGGTGATCAAGTGCTACTCTTTAACTCAAGACTCAAGCTATTTCCCGGAAAGCTACGATCGAAGTGGTCTGGTCCGTTCAAAGTATTACAAGTTTTACCTTATGGAGCAGTCACTTTAGCCAATAGCAATGGAGAAGGATTCACTGTAAACGGTCATAGAGTAAAGCCTTACTTGGCAAAAAGCACGATTCCGGAGGGAACTTCGGTTCTGCTCGATGAACCACCTCCTCTCCAATAAAAAGGAGGAAAGTCGAGCTTGAGACTATAAACAAGCGCAGTTGGGAGGCAATCCCAAAGGTATCCTCTGTATATACATTCAATTTCTTTCTTTTCGCATATTTACTTACAAATTTGCTATTTTATCATTTTTTTTCATACATCTATTTCAACTTACATGCACTTGGAAGGTTTTTTGGGTCTCTTTTGCAGGAAAATGGGGCCCACATGGGACAAATAGGGTCAAAACCGACAAGATGGGACAACACTCGACCACGTCTGGTCGAGTGTCCCACTCGAGCATCAGCCAGCTTTTGGCAGACTGACACTCGACCAAACCTGCTCGAGTGTCAGGCTCGAGCGTCCCGCCTTCATGCCTATTCACATACCTCCAAGCCTATAACTGCCAAAAGCTGAGAAAGGGGAGACATTTACTCCGAAAAATGGGTTAAATCTTTCTTTAATGCAATATCTTTTCCATTTAATTCAAAAATATTTGATTTAATCCAAGTTCAAATTTTGAATTTGAAAAGGCTCCCCCTTGTTTTTCTCCTCTATAAAAGGAGGAGGAGCCTCTCTCCTTCCATTCACACGAAATACATTCTCTCTCTAACATTTCTCTCTAGTTGTTCTCTCTTTTACAGAAGCAAATCGTCTCTCTTTTTGTTCATCTACTACACTCGATCACCTCTGCTCGAGTGTCTTTTTCGAGTACCGAATACTTGCTCTTCCTCCGACCTACTTTCACCATGACAGACGGAAAATCCAACAAAGCCAACCTCCTCCGCCTCAGAGCCAAAAATAATGCTCGATCAAGAAGCAATCCTTTACAAGGAGAGTCTTCCATGGCCGCAAGTAGACCCGGCAGAAAAGAGAAGAGGAGGATGGAAGTGCAATCTGAGAATGAGTCGGAAGAAAGAGGAGAATACATGGATTAAGACGAATTGGACCCGGACCTTGCTGCTGAAACACTCCGTGAAGATGGATATGGTGAAAGAGAGGCGGCAGAAGCAAGAGAGATAATTCTTGCCGGAAAAAGAGAGAAGGAGATGAAGGAGAGACATAACTCGGCAAGAGCACTAAGCGATCTGCGGAGGATGGATTTTCTAGGTACCCGCTATCCATGCAAGGAAGCGCTAACCGCAATGGGGATAACAAGAGATGTTGATCTCATGTTGCAAAATTGTGGGCTGTCCACATTTGTGCAATATCCGCAAAGAGCTTACAAGGAAGAGACTCTTCAGTTTTTGGCAACGGTTCAAATCGTTCTATACGATGCTGAAAACAAGAGTCTCCAAGAAAAGCAAGGTGGCGGTTACATCTTCTTTGCAATAAGAGGAAGGGGCTATCGAATGACATTCAAAGCACTTAGGGACCTCTTCGAGTTCCCAAAGGCCGAGTCCGAAAATTATGGACCCGATTTTGATAGAGCTGAGTTGGATGATGTATGGAGGTCGATTGCATCAACAAGGAGCAGATTCTCATCCTCCCGATCTAAGGCATCACTGATCCGAAACCCGGCATTGAGGTATTTTCGAATAATCCTAGCAAATACATTTTTCTCACGTTTTACTACTGGAACAATTAACCTAGGAGAAATGGAGATGTTGGTGACTGCTCTTAAAGACATTGTTGGTCAAAAGAGTGACGGATCCCCAATTATTGGAGATCGAAACAATGCTGGATTAACCATCCAGTTTGCTAACCAATTAGTCACATACCGAGATTGGGCAAGGGATAACAAAACTGGAGGACGTGATGGAAAGATCACCATTGGCGGACTTATCACATGCATTCCGGAAAGGTGCAATGTGCCAATCGATGAGACACAATGGGCTGACCCTCGGTTCATGAACATTGATCATTTAAGGAGGAGTCAATTCTTGGCTACAATGGAAGTTCGAGGTAAGCTCCTTTACTCTTTCCATCATTTACTTAGACCAAATGCTTTTCTGCTCTTGCCAAACAGGGAGTACACGACAATAAGAATGGGGCAAAACACGGATTTCAACCCACCTCTAGAAGCCTTGTACGATCCCAATGAACCTCAGCAGAGTTCATCACCAACAAACAGCGATGAGGTGGATCCCGAGGCATATTGTTTTGAAGAATACACGATGCCACCTCGTCAAGGAGAACCAATCCGAGAAGCACACAAGCACATAGGCTTGTTGCAGAAAATGAACAAATGGTTGATGAAGAAGGTGAAGAAACTGACTGCTAGCGACGAAGCTAGAAGGCAGGAAAACGATGATCTAAGTAGAAGAGTTGCAGCTCTAGAAAGGAACAGTGGACCACAACCACCGCCACCAACTATTCGCCCAAGAAGAGCCTCCATATCCACAGATCGTGAAAGGCAACACCAACCAGCACCAGCTAGACGCTCCTCAGCTAACCCAGCAGCCTTCTCATACAGAAGACCATTTGATGCAGCAGGAGCAAGCTCGAGCCAACCGCTCGAGCACCAATCAGTCGAGCATTCCGAACACTCGACGGACATGCTCGAGCGTCAAAGGCATAATGACTACTACATGGAGCTCATGCGATATGTGGCATCCGATTACTGGAATCATTAAGAGGTACAAAAACCCCTTCCTTTCATTATAAATACCATTGCATATTTTTCAATTGACTTGCTTTTACATTTCTTTTACTTAGCTTGCTTTTGCATATTTTTCACTTGACTTGCTGGTCTAGGATCCTCTTTCGGACTTTTATTCACACAAGGGACTGTGTGATTTAAGTTTGGGGGAGGGTTCTAGAGGATATTTGACTTTGTTTTCTGTGGTTCTTAGTTTTTATTCTTGCATTTGATCATTTGCATCACATCTAAGGCATAGAAAAACCAAAAAAATTGAAAAAAATCGAAAATGCATAAGTCAAAAACAGAGTGTTCATGTAGTTGCATTGCATTTCATATAGGATTGAGTCTAGAGTTTCGGGAATCATCTTGCTAGATAGGTAGACTTGCTAGGTTGATTGGCTAGTAACCATAGTGAACTCTTAGACTTGCGTTTTTCCCTCTTGAACACTGATAGGTAGATCATTAACCTTTGAAACCGATACTTAGGTTGTGTCTCGAAAAGAACCTGATTTGTTACCTCATAATCGAATTTTATTTTCCAAATTAGGGGCTTGAGATACATTGCATAAGATCCTTCCTTAGGTTCAGCTAGCTAAGTAAAAAGAAAAGCATAAGGTGAATATAGAATCATCCTTCTCAAAACTCGGCTCAAAATATATGGTCTAAGATGAACGGGGATTGTGCGTAAACCCGTACCTTCTTGTGTTCATCAATAAAACCATTTCGATATCGCCTAAAATGAACCGGGACTGTGCGTAAACCCGTACTTTTTCGCGTCTCATTGATAAAGCTAATACATCGATGCCTAAGGTGAACCGGGACTGTGCGTAAACCCGTACTTTTTCGTGCTTCATTGATAAGCTAAAGCCAATAAAAACGAGTAAAGAGTTGAGAAGTGATCGAAAATGCTTAAACCATTAGTGACTAGCTGAATTTGAGGAAGTTGAATCCCAAAGTCTTTGATTAATAGCCCCTTTTGCGGACTGCACTTGAAAGAAATAGGTTTTGAATCTGAATTTCTTAAGAGACCAACTAAGTGTTAGGGAATAATCGGTCTTGATGCTAAGCCTTGATGAAAGTAAATTGTGGTTCTTACAAAAGAATGAGGTTTCACTTGTGGGTTACAGTTTTTCGATTTGGCAGGTCATTTGTTTAAATAAGATGTTCCCATTGTTAGCAACTTCTCTTCCTTCTTAGCTCGATGCACATTTGCTTGAGGGCAAGCAAAGACTAAGAGGAAAAGAACCATATTATGGTGGGTACTTAGTGTTGGGAATAAGTCCATGTGTCTTTTGATCGATATTCTATGGATAAGGCCGCACTTAGGCTCATAAGAGGTTGGTGTCGTGATCTAGAACTTTTGGGTCTGATGTTGGAGTTAGGATGAACTAGTTGTTAATTCTGGGGGAAGTATAAGGTGGTCTCTCTCTCGTCAAATGAATCGAGTGTTCTTTGCTTAGGTTCTGAGATGTTAAATTTCTATGATGAATGAGTTCTTGAGTTTGTATCTTCCTGTTAGATCCTGGTGTATTTGCTTGAGGACAAGCAAAAAGCCAAGTCTGGGGGAATTGATATACCTCATTTATACTGGCATGACCAAGAAAACTTATGATTTCCTTGACTGTGGTTGGTGATTTCAAGCTTGTCATTACTTCATTCTTCGCCTTGTCAACCTCGATTCCTTTCCCTGATATTTTGTGACCAAGTACAATCCCTTCTGTAACAATAAAATGACATTTCTCCCAATTTAGCACTAGATGCTTGTCTTGACAACGTTGGAGAACCCTGCAAAGATTAGAAAGGCAACCAGAGAAAGAAGAACCATACAGAGAAAAATCATCCACAAAAACCTCCATAATATCCTCAATCATATCAGTGAAATCGACATGATGTATCTTTGAAAAGTGGCTGGAGCATTGCATAACCCAAATGGCATTCTGCGATATGCAAATGTACCATAAGGGCATCTGAAAGTAGTCTTTTCCTGATCGTCTGGATGAATGGGGATCGGAAAGAAATCTGAATAACCATCTAAAAAGCAGTAGTAAGAATGGTTTGCCAATCTCTCAAGCATTTGATCCATGAAGGGCATAGGGAAGTGGTCCTTCTTAGTAGAGAAATTTAAAGTCCTGAAATCAAAACACATCCTATGACCCGTGACAGTTCTGGTAGGTATCAATTCGTTATTCTCATTATTGACTAAATTAATGCCTCCTTTCTTAGGTACAACATGGACATGACTAACCCAATTACTATCAGATATAGGATATATGATCCCTGCTTCTAACAATTTCATTATCTCTTGTTTGACAACTTCTTTCAGATTTGGATTCAATCTTCTTTGGTTCTCTATATAACTCTTAGACTCATCAATTAGATGTATCCTACGCATGCATAACTGATGTGTCTGCATTTTACCACATTTTAGGACCATTATTTAGCATGTTTTGCATTCATACTTGCACTATTATCATTGTTTTAGGTTCTTTTTAGCATAATTTGCATTATTAGTATCGGGCATTGCATACATTGCATAAAAGGGACTTTTAGGTACTTTTTGGAGCTTATCACGAAGTATTTCGGAGTACAAGAAGACCAATGAGGAATCGACTGGTCTAAGGTTGAAGTTCAAGATGCGAACTAGAAGATTTGTCACTCGAGTCTCCGACACTCGAGCATGACACTCGACCATCACTTGGTCGAGTGCCTTTACGGACCAGAAACAAGACTTTAGACGAAGATTGAATCTTTGGGCTTCTCTGCGAAAAAGTCCCATCAAAAGCCCCTTGTGCAAGCCCAATTATCTTTTAGTTCTTTTCTATTTTTCTTTCTTAGGGAAATTTCCTTTTTACTTTTAAAAGGAAATTCCCATTTTTCTTTCAAGGGAATTTTTCCCTTTTTCTCTTTAAGTATTTTTCCTTTTCTTTAAGATCTTTTGATCTATAAATTGTACTAGAATTTCTACTTTCAATATACAATATTTTCTAGCAAATTTCGAGTCCAATATTTTCACTAAGGCATTTACGATTTTTAGCTTTAAGTTTTATGCAATTAGATTTCGATTTTAAGTCTTTATTTTATTTCATGAATTCTGAGTAAGTTAGTCTAGGGTTCTTGAGGAAATGGTGAGATTAGGGGAAAACTTAGGGATTTCTAGATTTTTTTATGTTTAATTAAGGTCTTAGATCTCTTTAGTTTAAGAGTTCTTAATGCTTGTTTCTTCCTGATCAATTGAAATTCGATCTCTTGGTGAATCCCCCCGAGAGGCGTTTGGGGAATCACTTGAACATGCTTAAATTAAGATAGCATCTTCCTAGCTCAAGAGATTGATTGTCTAGGGTGTTATTAGGCTTTGTAAGGTCCATACTTAAGGCCTCTTGAATTTCCAATCGTTGGGCGAGAGTCAAGTCAGGTTGTCTTTTAGGAGAGGTCCCATTGCGCGAGAGCGAATGTGATTACTTTGTGATTCCTTGCTTAGAGGTCATCTCAATAGGTTGATAGATAAGTCTAGAACCCCTAGGAATACCCTAATCATTGATCCTAATCCTCGAGAACCCGTTTTTCCTTTATTGAATTTTCGTAATTTTAATACTCTGCTTTAGGTTGAGATTTCGTGTTACACTTTATCATTAGTTTCACTATTGCTTTACTTTTAATGCTCTGTTTTTACATTTTAATACCGTGTTTCGTTTTTAGCATTTTGTTTTAAGATTTCGTTATCACCTAAGATAGATAAACCACTTGCTAAAACCGAATCTGGCTTAGATTAGAATAAGTAGATTATATCTTGATTGCTAGTTACTATCCCATTGGATTGACACCATACTGTACTGCAATTGATTAAATAGACAGTTTGGTATTTGAGAAAACACCGCAAAAACCTGTTTATCAATAACTCAGGTGAAATACAAGGGATATCATCTAATGAATAACCTATAGCCCTACGGTACTTTCAAAGTTCTCTAATAAGCGTCTCCAATTCAGAATCATTCAACTTAGCATTAACGATTACATGATAAGTAGAATTAGGACCGAGAAATATATACCTTAGTCCTGTTGGGAGAGTCTTAAGCTCGACTATGGGAGCCTTCAACTCACTCCAAGGGTCTGTCAAAGCTGAAGGTATGGATGGTTTTGGAGGGTCTAAAACGGCATAGGCTATCATTTCCTCAATCTGCTTACATGAATCCAACATTCTGGTATAACTTGTTGCTTCGTCGTTAGCAAACCCACATTCCGACTCTATTCTTGTCAGCGCAAGCTCAAGAGGGTCCTCAACGTATATCTCTTCATTCAATTTTTTTGCAATCTCTTCAGAAGTGTCGACAGAGAAGGTCATGCCATTCAACATTGGTTTCTTCAGCATCATGTCCATCTCAAATCTCATCTTCATATCCTCTAGTTGTAGATCTATTCTTCCATTCCTGACATCAATCATAGCACCTACTGTTTGGAGAAAAGGTCGACCTAAGATGAGAGGATCTTTAGGTTCCTCGTCTAGCTTTAGCACCACAAAATCGGTTAGTACTAATGTATTCCCAACTCCAACATCAAGATCCTCGAGAATATCGACTGGATATTTCACTGAACGGTCTGCAAAGATAAGAGAGATCTTGGTTTGCTTGAAGTTCGAGAATCCTAACCTCAATGCTACAGAATATGGCTTTAGGTTTACACTTGAGCCGAGATCACACAACGAACGCTCAAAAGTCACATAACCTATCAGAACTGAAAGTACAAATCGTCCAGGATCTTCTTCTTTCTTAGGAAACCGATTTTGAAGTCTAGAACTGCATTCCTGCGTGATCATCTTCTCTCTATCTTCTCCTATGAACTTGTTCGTCACTAGGCTTTTGACATAGCTCTTAAGTAAAGGTATCATCTGCAAGACATCAACATAAGGTAACCGAATAGACAGATCTGATAACAACTCCTTACATTTGGCGTTCTATAAATCCTTTTTGGACTTCTTCTGTGGGATGAGGTATTGGAGCGTATGATCTCTCAGGTACTACTGACGGCTCTGGTGTTGGCGTAGGTGTGGCCGTTTCTTCACAGACCTCTTCAGCTCTATCATCCTCAACATCGACTATTACTCTCTCTTGTCTTGGTTTTTGGAGGTTTGCTTCAAGTTCCCTACCACTTCTCAACATAACAGCATCACAAGCTTGATGATCATCATTCGCAGCCAGAAGGGAGGTCGTGTTCTCCACCTTAGACATAATATAATCAATCTTGGAACTCATCTCTGAGTACATAACTCCCATCTGATTATTGATTTCGGATGTAGTCCTAGATTGACCCTGTATGATCTGCTCCAATAAAGCTTTAATCTCGTCAATAGATGAAGGAGTGAGATTTGTTGTAGCCTTTTGCTCGGTGTAAAGTACTTTCGATTGACGGTCCTGAAGGATTGATTTATTCTGTGATGGGTAAAGTTTAACAGATTTCCTCCTAAACTCACTTGAAGTTATGAAATGATCTAGCTTCTCACCTATCTCTGCGATTTTTTCCATCTCAGGTGAATATTTTTCGTGATCACGTAAATCCCCTGTACTCACAGCCAAATTCTCAATCAGCTGAAAAACGCTCTCACTCGTGTTTATAGTGAAATGTCCCTTGCTTGAAGCATTGAATAGCTTCTTAAAACTCCAACTCAGTCCGCTATAGAAGGAGTTCAGAACTTGTTCATCTCTGAAACCATGGTGTGGGCAATCCCTTATATATCCTTTCAACCTATCCCACGCTTCTCTAAAAGACTCATCATCTCTTTGATGAAAATTTGAAATCTGGTTCTTCAACTTAGCAGTCTTTTCTTTGGTAAAGAAGTGATCCAGAAACTTGTTTCTAACTTGTTCCCATGAGGTTAACGACCCTGCTGGCAAAGACTGAAGCCATTTGGTTCCCTTTCCTTCCAAAGAAAATTTAAAAAGTTTGCACTTAGCATAATCCTCAGGGATTCCTCTAGGTGCAGTTGTACTGCAGATTTCCTCAAAGTTTTTGAGATGATCTATAGGATTTTCAGCAGGGAAACTGTGAAAGGTAAATTGTCTAACCAATGCTATCAAAGGAGGGCTCAACTCATGCTCAATGCAACCCTCTGGTAAGCTAACAGAAATCGCATATCGACATTGATAGTAGTGGTGAGGCGTTTCTATTTTGCTGATGGCCCTTCTTGGCATCTGTTCTATTCTAGCATCTCTTTCCCGTTTCAGCTCTTCAATCTCTCGCCTTAACTATTCTAACGTAGCTTCCTGGCTTGTAAAATCGGCTACACTTTCTTCTCCGTCAGTCATCATAAAATCAATACCTGAAAAACAGAACAAAGAAATAAAAACAAAAGTTAAACGAAGGTGTCTTAGTCTCTAACTCAATAAATAATCGAAAGGTACTATTATTGGTCCTCGGCAACGGCGCCAAAAACTTGATACTATGAGTTTTAACCGTATATCCTACTCCAAGTGCACATCAAACGTAACTGTATTTAGGGATCGAATCCATGAAGACCAATTGCCACACTAATGATTTGATTATTTAACTAGAGCTAAGTCGATGGGTGCTTTGAGTGCATTCGACTGTAACTAGGAAATTTAATGTAAACAATATCTAAAGTATCAAGTCTAAGAGATTCATAAGGAAATCAAGGGTAGGATGAGGAATCTATTCAGGTAAGATCAGTTCTGTTCTCGACTAAGAAGTAACAATTGACTAACCTACTCTCGCAGCGATAATCATTATGCCTAGATCCTAGAGATCCTAACTCTCGTTGGTTCTGAGATTCTAACCATGCAGTATTAACGGTTCCTAAGTGTCCACAACCCAACCTAGCAACAACTCCCGTTGGTAGTGAAGGTGTTGCTTACCTAGAAAGGTTCTTGTCCTTATTAAACTTCTGGGATAATAAGTAACCTGAGATCATAGATTAGTTAGCTACTCTAACCTAAGCATTAACCATGTTTCTAGGTTGAGATTCCATAATTGAGACATATTTGTTCCTCATCCTTAATTCCATTAAAGTCCTTAGAATACCCTAAACTTGACTATGAACTACTTAGAAAAAGCAAGCAATTAAAAAGAAATGCATTCAAACCTCAGAATAGATGCAATAGAGGTTTATGAATCTTCTCCAATGATGTAGAGATCTTAATCCTTCTCCTCTAGGTTACAATAAGAGTCTGAAAACATCCTTCTTCTCTTCACCATCATACCTTCAACTTTTTTTGTTCTCTCCTTAATTGTATCCTTAAGGAACTTTTGATAAGAAGGCATCAACATGAAAACATCCGATATGGAAACCTTAAGTTCCATACCTTGAATTTGCCTATCAAAAAGAGCTTTGTACTTCTCAGCAACATCTTTTTTAAACCTCTGGGGGAAAGGCAATTGCGGTTTATACGGTAGGGAAACAAAGGGTTTGTTCTTTTCTGATTGTTTTTGAGCGTCAGAAGATGTCACTCGACCACCTGTAGATTGAGTGGATTGGTCGAGTTGTATTTCAGGTGACACTTCTCCACAGAAGGTTGCACTCGACTGTGGTCAGTTGGAGTGAATCGGTCGAGTTGAACCTCTACAGTTTATTTTCAGCCTTATCCTTGATTATGTTATCCTCCCCTTCTTGAGCTTTATTGTCCTTAGTATCCTTAGCACTCTCTACGCGAACCAGCAACTCACGTCTACTCCTGAGACTAATAGCACAACCATGTTGAGTAGGCGACTGAGTGTGTGCTTCATACCTAGGTGGTGCTGTTAGAGCTGGCTGAAAGCTTTGATGGAATTACTGCTTAGGGACATATGCTTTTGTTTTGCTTGTAGTTGTTGTAAGCTTTATAACCTCCTCATTGATTCTGAACAAAGCTGACCTATTCAACATGATTATCTTCTTCTTCACCTACTTTTTCTTGACACATTAAGTGTACTGGTTTCTGATATACTAACAATCGTTTGTCCAATTGCTCATTCAAAGCTTTGATCTCTTTTCTACTAATTGAATTGTATTCAGCGGTTCCTCTCATTGTTCTGTCGTAAACCTCTCCATAATGACCATCAGATTGAGATAAATTCTCCACTATCTCCGAGCCATCATGAAAATATTTATATGAGAAATTCTCATTGCTTGTTGTATCCAGTAACATGAATTTTTTTGGATGAACACCTCAGTAGAGGGTGTGTTGATTAGAGACTCGGTGTTGAAGCTGTGTCGGGGGCAATACGATTGATAAGTTTTGAACCGCTCACAGGCTTCAGAGAATGATTCGTGATTTAGTTGCACGAAGCTTGAAATCTCATTGCAGAGCTTTGTAGTCCTAGAGTTTGAGAAAAACTTTACAAGAAAAGTTTTCTTGCACTCAGTCCAGGATGTGATGGACCCCGAGGTAAATGCTTCTCCTAGATGTGTGCTTTGTCCCAAAGAGAGAACGAAAATAACCTTACCTTTTTGCATCCTCACCAACTCCATTGATCTTAGTGAGGCCACAAAACCTTTCAAACTCATCAAGATGTTCAAGAGGATCCTCAGAAGGTAGTCCATAAAACTTGCAGTTTTAGACAATAGTGATGAGACCACTCTTGATCTCAAAATTGTTGTTATGAATAGCAGGAGGGACAATCCCATGTCAGTGGGTGTGATTGCTTGGTGCATCTCATGCTACAATGGTTCTTAGCATCATGCAGTGAGGTCCATGTTTGGGTTACGATAGGGGAGTTGATGTGTGCATGAGCCTTCTAGTAAATTTGATGCCATTAGGTATTCGTGTTCACAATGGAGACGGTTTTGCTACTTTCTCAAGTTAAACAAGAGTTGGTCGATCATGTCATAAAAATGTAGAAGATTATTAATGCCTTTCAAACGTGTATGCATACAAAGAGTGAAATCAGCTCCGAGCAATATTGTCGAGTTGAATTCAGAGTTGCGAAAGCACCTAAAATAAAGGCAGAACCACAAATGAGTAATCAACATGGAACCAAAAAAATTTGATCTCAGACGATCTGAAATCCTAGATATAGTAGTCTAAACACCCAAATGGCAACAACGACAATTTGATAACTAAATTTTACTATCAAATCCTAATGCACTATAATGGTCATTGTAGTACTTTAGGTATCAATCCAAATGGGTGTGAACCTAACAATTAATACAAGATCAAAACAATCTAATTCAAGTCCATCAATAACGGTTTAGTTGTCCATCATCCTAAACAAGCAGTTTACGAAGAGTGAAACATCAGTTGAGCATAGCAGAAATATAAATTAGGCAGTATGAAAGAGATAGAGTAGACTTGCAGTAAAAACAAAGAATAAAACGACGCAAAATATTAATCAAACTGATGAGAAAGGGAGGTCCTGAGGAGCGGGACTCATGGAATAGTGGATCAATTAAATCTACTAAGATACTTAACAAAACTCAAATAAAACAGATCTATAAGCAGTAAATTCATATAATATTGAATCAACTATCGTGGCAAACCAATTCAGCGAAGCTATCAACAAACCCTATCATCACATGCGTTTAACAACCTAACTGACATGAAGAAACAACTCACTCTAACTGATAAACACATTAGACAATCGCTCTCTCGAGCTAAGAGTGTGAAACTTTAAAGTTGGTTTGATCAAACATTCAATTAAACACCTATCAGGTGCTAGAATGTCAAAGAATATATTTCAATAGATCGAGGTGAAATAAGCATTAACAGCACCAGAATAGAATATATCTGAGGTATTCTAATCTTAAGCAACCTTGAAAATCTAAGATCCACACTTGTTTATCCCATCCTCAAAGAGCCCTAAGTCAACTACTACTCATAACTCATGAAGTAAACAAAAATAGCATAAATCGATATCACAATAAGCGACATAATGTAGTGGACTAAAAACAATTGATGAACAATATTCAAAGTAAACTGAAATTTCATTCAAAAAACATAAACACCAAGTTTTTATTATGGATATCACAAAGTAGAAAAATGGCTCAAATATGTTCTTGCATAAAAACTCCTAAGCCTATTTTTTTCTTCTTTCGGTCACAACCAAGAGTATTTATATTAAATTTAGCTCAAACCTAAAATAACTCGGTCCATTTACATCGGCCCATAAAGTGATAAATTCTGATTCAATTTGGCATATCCACTGAAGTGGCATATCTAGTTGATTGGTAACATAATCCACTCGAACGATGACTCGAGTTAGAGGTCGAGTCGCTACTCGAATGGGAGGTCGATTCGCTACTCGAATGGCAGTTGAGTCGCAACTTGACTCAGACGTGGCAGTGGCCAAGTTATAGCTTGAGTGAGAGGTCGAGTCGGACGTGGTGGCGGTCGAGTCACAACTCGAGTTGGCATTCAAGTCGCATTTCGAGTCGCCGCTCGAGTGTACATCTGTCTCCTCCATATGCTCCATATTGATCATTCAATGATCCTTAGCTACCTAATTAGGACCCCAATACAAACTGTATGCATATGCTTATGAAAGTAACCATAAGTATGCAAATGAGCTAGAAAAACTATAAATTGGTGCAAACACTAGATGAATCATTGCAAAATGGATGGTAGATGCCTCCTAAAACTAGTTGAAATGCACACATATCAACTCACTAGGATAGCAACTGTGCATAGGATGTGTGTTAGCTATAGAACGTTGAATTTATCCACTAGGAAATACTATTTCCCCATGCTATTTATCAATCAAATGTTAGGAATACTAGTGAATTATTTATTTATTACTTCTTGGATGATTACTACGGGTTCTTCCAAATACCCACACATCCTAATGATCACGAAACTACGACATTTACATGTCCTTATGGTCATGCACTTATCGTCATATGCCATTTAGATTTTGTATTGCACCTGCCACATTTCAAAAGTGTATGTTGTCAATTTTCTCTAATTTGATCGAAGACGTAATGGAGAGACATTCATGTGACTTATCGATGTATATTGCTTATTTTTGTTCTTGTCTTTCTTATTTGTGTAGGGTCTTGCAACAATGTGAGGACACCAACTTGGTTCTTATTTGGGAGAAGTGTCACTTCAAGGATTTCTCAAAGATCACTAGGCCATTGACACATCTCTTCTGCAAATATGTTGATTTTAACTTTGATGCGGAATGTTATGAAGTCTTCTTGCGGATCAAATAAGTATTAATGAGTGCACACATAGTAAAAGCATTGGATTGGGATCTCCCTTTTCAGATCATGTGTGACGCGAGTAACTACCCGGTTGAGGCTATTTTGTTTCAAAAGAAAGACAAGAAGTTTCACGTTACTTGCTGTGCGAGTAGAAATATTGATGATGCTCAAGTCAAGTATGCTGCTATCAAGAAGGAGCTTCTTGATGTGGTCTTTGCTTTTAAGAAATTTCTGCCTTATCTTGTTGAGTCTAAGGTGATTATACACACCGACCATGCAACCTAAAGAAAGATGCTAAACTGAGATTGTTAAGATGGATCTTGCTGATACAAGAATTTGATGTTGAGATTGGTGACAAGAAGGGTATAGAGAACAGAGTTTTGGATCATCTATTAAAACTGTGTATCGATGAGTGTCTACCGATTAATGATTCTCTACTAGAGGTTATGTTCATTCAAGCGGTTCATGTGACCAATTGTTTCATGGAAGAGACATTCGCTGTGGAGAAATTAAAAGAAGATGGTCTTTGGTATGCAGATTTTGTGAACTATCTTTATTGTGGAATGGAACCACCTAATCTTGATGGGTATGATAAGAAGAAGTTCTTCAAATATGTGGCTTGGTACTTTTGGGATGAGCCTTATTTATATAGGCAAGGGAAAGATCGACTATTTCGACTTTGTATCCCTGAAGAAGAGATTCAAGGTATTCTTTTCCATTGCCACGATTCTAGTTATGAAGGACATCTTGGTACATCTAGTGATTGGGTTTCACTAAATTTTTCATATCTTTGTAACCTTTTTTTGATTGCCTTCAATCAAGCGCCAAAGGAAAGCTAACTCCCGTGGCTATCTTGAATCAAAATATGAACTCGACCCAAAGGTGGAAAGTCCTAAAAGATAGTTAAACTTATGTCGCTTTGGCATGATTCTGCATCTTCACATGCTTGTTTTAATTCAAAATAGCTCATCTTCTCCCAGTGTGACATAAGACATGAAATGACTCGATAATGAAATAAAAGACTTTAAAACACACACTTTGACTCAATAAAACCATGGAAAAAAGGGTTAAAACACATAAAAAACATTGTTTATCTAAATATTGAATGAGGATAGCACGGAGGAAGAGGAAGGGGAAGATGAGGATGAGGTCGAAGATGATAAACTGTCCAATGGAGCCTCCTATCCTTAGGCAAGGTATCAAACCACCAACTTTGTACATATTTTTTTTTTTTTTTGCATTTGCCAGTTCCTCTTTCTTGGGTTAATTTCCTCACAGAAACAGTTAGAAGTAAGTCTGAGGTAAAGGAAATATATTTGAATTTTTCTTGAGTTGTTTTGTTTTATTTTTATTTGAGTCATTGCATTGCACAAAAACCAAAAAGACAAAAAAAAATACCAGAAAAATCCAAAAATAATTTTCTTTTACTTGCATTTATTTAGTGTTTGAGTCTAGATTTATTTAGGATTGCATTGCATTGGGAACAATGATGAACTTGCCTTGACATAAGCTTGATATGACCCATTTGCAAGGTTCAATGCCAAGTTAATAGTTGTTTGATGCTTAACGAGCTTGTTGAAATGTAAGATTGATCCATGCTTAGAATGCTCAGTTTTAGGTTCTTGCAATAGTTGAAGCATGCTGTTATTTGAGAACACTTCTTACTCATTGTAACATAAAATTAACATGCAATTATCATACATATGCATTTTGTGTGTGTGAGACCTTATTTAGAATGAGCTTGGTGGAAAGTGTTAGGTTTGAGCCGACGAGAATGATATCTCATGTAGTACTGGTTCACGCTTTTTGATCTGGATATGACTAAGTGGGAATTTGATCTTGGATATAGGTTTACTTATGTTTTGAGCTTAAAATAAATGGTTGGGAAAATTTTGAAAATAGATTGAAACGAAAAATAAATGTTCAAAAGAAATATTAAGAGAGAAAGGGTACATGGAAAAAAAGGAAAGATGATTTATAATAGGTTTTTGGATGAATGAAAAGGTTAAATGGTTTCATGGTAATAAAAGAAAATGAAGAAAAAGCAAGAAGAATGAAAAGAAAGTAAAACCAAAGTGTTAAGTGAAGAACCATACCCGCTGTATGCCATTAAGTTTTAAACTCCTCTTATAACAAGAATGAAGTGTTGAAGCTTTAAGTTGATTCAAAAGAATTAAAAGAAATGAAATAAGCATGTAAGAAAGCGTAGAAAGTAGGATCATCTTTGGTGTTAGATATATCTTTGGATTGAGTTTGATTATGTGTATTTGGGTTGATGAGATTCTATTATTATATGCATATATTGGATTTTACCTTTAGCGTTCTTCTAAAACTCATTCGATTTATTGAAAGATCCTTCTATTGAACAACTTGAGCCATATATGAGAATAGATTATCTTTTTCTCTTCAACCTCGCCCTTAACCAAACGAGTTCATTGAATATGCATAACATGATTCATGGTTCTATTTAAAGAATATTAAAAGGAACGATCAATTTGAATGCATGTCTAGGTTGTATCAGAACTTGGATTGAGTTGTGAAAGAGTATGGCTAAGATGTTTAAGTAGACTTGTTCACTTTGCATCCTAGAATTACTAACTTGGACATTGAGGTTAATATTTGGATCAAATTGCTTCGGCTTTGAGTTCCCACTCTCAACCTCTTCTTCGGTTTTTCTTTTGTTTGCTTAAGGATAAGCAAAAAGTAAGTCTGGGGGAGTTGATATGCATCATATTTACTTAGAATTTCATGCATATTTTGATATTTTCTCATCACTTAGAAGTTACATTCATCCATTTTAGTGTAAGTTTTCTTTAAATTTTCATTTTACAGTTTGAGGTAGATCGAGTCGCATATTTTCTTGTTTTGAGTCATTTCATGTGATTTGGAGTTAGCTGGGAGGATTTGGAGCGTGGAGGTGGGTGAAGAAGCTTAAGGATTGATTGAAGATGCGTTAGATAAAGATGTAACACATTTGTGCAAAATATCGCCCTCAAGGTCGATAACATGGTTGACAATTCTGCAAGACACGTGGAACACCCTTTTGTGTCAAATTATCGACCACATGGTCAATACCCAAGTCGACAACAGTAACAAACACATTGGATTTTATGTGGTCCGACCTGGGTTGTTTAGGGATTTTAAACACCACTCTTTTAATTTTCAGCCATTTAGGACCTTGTTGGAGAGAATACTTGAGACTTAGGTTGTTCTGTTTTTGTTTTGTGTTCCATTATGATGATGTGAGTAGTTGATTGAATGGTTGAAGGCTTGGTAGATCCTAGAGTTAGATGATTGATTTTTGATGCTTGGTTGTTAGATTCCTTCATATGAGGTGTTCATAATGCTATATTCAAATTTAATCATTTGTAAATAGATGCTAGGATATTTTCCGTCCGAAAGGTGTTTGTGAGAATTCTCTAAATAACTCTTTATGAACTTTTCTTCTTAGCCATTGAGAAATGAAGTTATGTTGATTAGTAGACTTAGACTTATGTTTGAATGCTTATTGATCTTTGAATGGCAAATGAGAGTTTAACTCAATTGATTGATTAGTATAAAGGGTAATGCTATGAGAGTGGGTTGATCTAAAGTTGTGTTCCATGTCGTAGGTTGAGCTTATTTGTTTCAATATGCATCAATAGTTAGTTGTCTTTCCCTTTGATCAATTACATTTCCTAAAGTCATTCTCCTTTAGTTAGTTGTCTTTGAATTTAAATCGTTGTTTTGTTTAAGTCTTAGCTAGTTTAGTTTGTTTTGGTTCCTGCTAGTTTGGTTTGATCTTTGTTTAAGTTTAGTTTGTCTCTTATTAAAGTTTGAGTAGTAGTAGTAGTTTAATATTGCAAATTTGAATTGCTTTAGCTTAAGTGTAAGTTTTATAATCATATTGTATTAGTTCTAGATTCCTTGTGAATTCGAACTTCAAGTGCCTTCAATGATAGTTGTTTAGATTAGTTGATTTAATTGTGTGTTTAAGCAAACATCAATCAACTACTCACTCACAACTACAAAGAAAATCAAAAACAAAATATGCAAAGATGAATGCAATGAAATAGAGAGAGATAAGATACATTGATATGCAATTGATTCAAAGGAATGATCAAAAGAGAATCACCCAATAGAGTCTCAAGTATTTTCTCTCTAACTCACTCTCCATATGTACTTAGGTGGCTAGGAATTAAAACTTAGATTGTCTAACCCTTAAACTTTAGGGTCTTGACACATTAAAACGAATTTAGGTCGATCCAAGACAAACCGGATCACCAATTTAAATGAAATGCATGATATTGAGGTCGAGCATACAGAGAGCTTGGTGTCGTCGTTCCAGTTGAGGTCTTACCATCGGGTCCTTGGTCGACAATCCGGACCGCATGTGTTCTGTGCAGAACGGACCACGTCTAGCTCTCTAGGTTGGATCGTTGGTCGACTCCTCACGTTTCAAAGAATTTGGAGCTCTCCATGGAGCACATAAGGTCGGCTACAAGGTCTAAGTCTCAGACAACCAGAAAGAGTGTGGAACGGTCATACGTCGGGTGTATCACGTCCGGTCGCATGTCGAGGCTTGGCATTCCAGCAGGCTAGGATTCCAATGGTCCATGGTCAAGCACCTCACGTTGAGCTTAAGGTCGACGTTCTGTGACCCTGATCGATAAACATGTTGAACAAGCTTTCGTCGAAGTTTTAACGTTGGGGCGGAGGTAGACCTCCACTCCCTGCGGCTTGATATCCCTTGTTTCTTCATATTTTATTTATCAAATTCCTATCATTAATTTTGTGTCTCATCCGAAAGTCTTCAAAACTTCAAAATATGCTCCAATTCACGTGAAAAGACAAAAGGGATAATGTACGACTCGATTGATCTAAGTATAATAGAATGCATATCAACTATGTTAGAGTTGGATCAATGGGTTAAGACTATTTTTCTCTTTTGTCGATGTTAATTTAAAAATACTCATCTTTGTCCGCATATTTTTAGTTTCTTTGGCAATCGATAGTTAAGAAACACATTAGCCCTGTGACAATAATGAACTGAAGTTTTAGTCGAACTATCAGTGGGAATATCTATATTCTTCATCCAAATCAAATCCATATCAATATATATATATATATATATATATATATATATATATATGTATGAATTGAGTTAGGGTATATATGTTTAGAGTACTAATAATTGTAACTACTACAGAAACTTATTTGTGTTGTAATTAATGTGATTCTGTTGAATATGTTGGTAATATTAATCGGATATGAACAATGCGAGCTTCTAATTTTAGATCTCTCGGTCTAACCATCTTAGGCAATGAAATTCCAATTTCCAGGTAATTCATCTATTATTTTTATATGTTTCACATGTTCATATTTTCTTTGTAACTAATGATAGGTTTGGATTATTAAAAGTAAACTGTAACACTAAGAAGTAGCCCTCACTAGAAAATATCACGAGCATCTCTACAAGCATTTCAAAATTATTTCATATATATATATACATATATCTATATTTATGAAAAGTATAGTGATATCACTAACTTAATCAGTAACTTAATAGTGTTGCAAAACATTTAATCAAAGTAGATTTGAACCCCTGTTTAATTGACCAGTGCAGTTAACCGGGGCTGAAAAAGTCGGAAAATTCTAGTTACAGAAAGACGTATATTGAAACTGAAAGATACATAAATAGTTGTGACACCTAAATATATAAAAGAAGAAATAAATACACATAAATAACAATACACATGCACACAGCTAACTTTGTTGGAGGGAGAGAAGAATTTAATAAAATTGAGGTGTAGAGAGATAAAAGAAAAAAAAAACAATGAAGTGTTTAATTAAAGCAATAGAGAGAAAAGAAGCTGAACACGTACGAAGAGAGACGCACGCAGAAAGTGTGAACCAAAGAGTGTCGAGTAGTTTTGTAATTAAAGATTCATACGTAATTACTTACTTAAACCCACATTTTTCGAGTTGAGATCATTTCAGACAACTTCACACTCTTACTTTTGTGTGTGTTTACAAATTTCATTTATTCTTCTCTTCCTCACATTTCAACGATGTCTTTTACGAACTCGTTCAACTACACGTTATGTGGAGTAGAGAATTATATTTTACTGCATAACCACTCAAAGTCGTACTGTTTCAAGTCCCTATTTTTGTATAATATTTTATAAAATATTAGCATTCATTTCAGACCAAACGATTTATTTATTAATTCAATGTTATGGATACTTTGACAAATTCAACGGATATTTAAAGTTATTATACCAGTCCATGCCTCATGAACCGGATACTAGATAATATGTCAATTTTCGAGGCACATTTGTCAAAAAAGGCCAATTTTTGGGGTGATTATATATCTTAACTAATGGTTTAATTATTTGGAAATTGATTCTATCACATTATGTTTACATATGAAGATTAAGTAGGAGACTTTAGAAATGGATTTAACTTATAAATTGAGTCTTCGTTGCAAAACCATCTACAATAAAACTTTACATCATATGCATACATATAGAGAGATATTGAGGGCCAACTTTTTATTTCTAACTATAAATATAAAAGAAAGATGTAATGGTAAATGGTAGACTTGTTGTAAGAAAGTTTGTCTTTGGTTACATCAAGGAACATGTGAAGTATTTTTTGGCATCAACGTGTCCTTAGTCCCACTTATCTCCTAAGTCAAAAACTTCACCGTAAACTTGTTATATATAGTTTTCTTACTATTAACGAATTAAACTTCTATTTCTTATAATGTAGTATTAAAATTCTTTAAAAATTTAACGGTGATGTAGAACCCACTGGAAATTCAGAGTCTCATCCATTCTCATATACTCTCTTATATAATCCCTTTACAATCTTCACTTCATTTTCATGCATCTTACTCACTTCATTATCTCTTCTTAACCTCATAACAAACACTTTAAACTAGAAAAAAAAGGATTAATTATGGATCTTCTCCTACTCTTGTTCTCTCTTCTTCTCTCATACATTTTCTTCAAGATCTGGAAACTCATGGACTCAAAGCAAGATAAAGATTGCTACATCTTAGACTACCAATGTCATAAACCATCTGACGATCGAATGGTGAGCACTCAATTCAGTGGAGAAATCATTTCTCGAAACCAAAACCTCGGTTTAACCGAATACAAGTTCCTTCTCAAAGCCATCGTTAGCTCGGGGATTGGAGAACAAACGTACGCTCCAAGACTCGTTTTCGAAGGCCGAGAAGAGCGTCCTACGTTACAAGATGGGATCTCAGAGATGAAAGACTTCTACGTCGACAGCATCGGAAAAATCCTGGAGAGAAACCAAATCTCTCCTGAAGAAATAGACATCCTCGTAGTCAATGTCTCCATGCTTTCTTCAGTACCTTCTTTGGCTTCTAGAATCATAAACCATTACAAGATGAAAGAAGACATCAAAGTCTTCAACTTGACCGGGATGGGATGCAGCGCGAGTCTAATCTCTGTAGATATTGTCAGAAACATTTTCAAGAGCTATGCTAACAAGTTAGCTCTCGTTGCTACTTCTGAATCTTTGAGCCCAAATTGGTATAGCGGAAATAACCGTTCGATGATTCTAGCCAACTGTTTGTTCCGGTCTGGTGGTTGTGCTATTCTCTTGACTAACAAACGTAGCTTGAGAACGAACGCAATGTTCAAGCTCAAGTGTATGGTAAGGACTCACCATGGAGCTAGAGAGGAGTCTTATAAATGTTGTATCCAAACGGAGGACGAAGAAGGCCGTGTAGGGTTTTACTTAGGGAAGAATCTACCGAAAGCCGCGACTCGTGCTTTTGTCGACAATCTTAAGGTCATAACACCCAAGATTCTTCCTGTGACCGAGCTCTTAAGGTTCATGTTAAAGCTTCTCATAAAGAAAATCAAACTTCTTCAAAACCCTAGCAAGGGCTCGACGAATGTCGCACCGGGGACTCCATTAAAGGCTGGGATCGACTTCAAGACAGGCATTGAACATTTCTGCATCCATACCGGAGGAAAAGCTGTGATTGATGGATTGGACATAGCTTGGACTTAACCGAGTATGATATTGAACCGGCGAGGATGATCTCTCTCTCTC
>JAKUCM010007939.1:0-10851 GCA_023374145.1 Lepidium sativum
TTGTCTAATTTTTTGTTTGAATGTTGTCAGCTTATCACCCCTTTTGTGGAGTTGGATATCAAGTACTTCGACCTTGGTCTTCCTCACCGTGATGCTACGGATGACAAAGTTACCATTGAAAGTGCTGAAGCCACTAAGAAGTATGTGTTTGGACTTAGTATACACTTGTTGTCTGCTTCTTTGATGCTAACTTATGTTTCGTCTCTGTTATACTGTGTGGGATATTTTATGAATCTTCAATGATGCTGATTTTTTTTTCTTTCAAGGTATAATGTAGCGATTAAGTGTGCCACCATCACTCCTGGTATGTTATTACGGAAAATTTGCAATGGAGCATTTTTACCAGTGTTTTCATTTCACTTTGTATTGATCTCTCTTTCTTTCTTTTTTTTCCATTTCAGATGAAGGCCGTGTCACGGAATTTGGGTTGAAGCAGATGTGGAGAAGTCCAAATGGAACCATCAGAAATATTCTGAATGGTACGAAATAACACGGTTGTATGTTTTAAGCCTATTTAGTATTATTCTATCTTGCCTTAAACTGTGTTTGGCTTTCACAGGAACTGTATTTAGAGAACCAATTCTCTGCAAAAATGTTCCAAAGCTTGTCCCAGGTAATTATTATTGACAACTGGCCTATTGCATTTACTGTTTTTACTCCTAAGGATTCTGAGAATATGTCTTGTTTTCTCTAGGCTGGACAAAGCCCATTTGCATTGGAAGGCATGCTTTTGGTGACCAGTACCGTGCCACTGATGCTGTAATTAAGGGACCAGGAAAACTGACTATGACTTTTGGTAAACTTACTACCTTTCATCAACCATCTAATTTGGGGCAGACATTGCATAATTTTATAATCTTTTCCGTTTCTTCTTTCCTGATGATTAGTTGGTAACAAATTATATGATGTTCTTGATTTTCAGAGGGAAAAGATGGAAAAACTGAAACTGAAGTCTTTACATTCACCGGTGAAGGCGGTGTTGCTATGGCCATGTACAACACTGATGAGGTATTGTTATACACTTATGCTTACGCTTTCTTCCAACTACAGGAAAAATTGTTTGTTCTTTTGGAGATTTGTTTACAATTCAACAAGTTACATATTTTTTTCTTATAATACAGTCCATCCGTGCTTTTGCTGAGGCATCGATGAATACTGCTTATGAGAAGAAGTGGCCACTTTATCTTAGCACAAAGAATACCATTCTTAAGAAATACGATGGCAGGTATGTGACAGTTTTTGTTGTTGTTTTTCATATCATATAGTCCATTTTCTCATGGTTGAGGAAACAGTTACTCTGTCCGTATATGATGTTGATTACTTCTTCTTTTTCACGAATAGATTCAAAGACATCTTTCAGGAAGTCTATGAAGCTAGCTGGAAGTCGAAGTACGAGGCTGCTGGAATATGGTGAGTCCCCTCTTTGTTTTTTTCATGTAGTTATAACGGTACCTTTAAATTGAGGGGGACCTAATGATCAAACTGGTTAGGTATGAGCACCGTCTCATTGATGATATGGTGGCTTACGCCCTTAAGAGTGAGGGAGGCTATGTGTGGGCATGCAAAAACTATGATGGTGATGTCCAAAGTGATTTCTTGGCACAAGGTATGTGTTAAGCCTAACTGACTATGCCTATAAGTGCTTATGTCTGTCTTACTCGGTATGATGTATACTGTCGGGTTCATATGCGTTTCTTTATGTTTCGTTTAATGATTTTTAGGATTTGGATCACTTGGACTTATGACATCTGTTCTGGTAATTCTAAGTTCTGATATATTCTCCTGTTTAAGTTTGTTTCATTGTTCCCATTCGTAGTTCTAAGTTTCTGCTTGACAACGGTTAGGTATGCCCGGACGGAAAGACTATTGAAGCTGAAGCAGCCCATGGAACCGTCACCCGTCACTACAGAGTTCATCAGAAAGGTGGTGAGACCAGCACAAACAGCATAGCCTCCATCTTTGCTTGGACTCGTGGACTTGCACACAGGTATTGAAAAAAAGACATTCTTTACATCATTCCATTAGAAGGAAGATGAAAATATAAGTGACATGTTTTTCGGACAGGGCCAAGTTAGATGACAACGCAAAACTCTTGGAGTTCACTGAGAAGCTCGAAGAGGCTTGTGTTGGTACAGTGGAGTCTGGGAAAATGACCAAAGATCTTGCACTTATCATTCACGGCTCAAAGTAATTCAACGATGTCTAGTTACTGCCATATATACAGAATATTCTCATCAAGATTACTTAGATCGAAGTTTATTTTTTCTTTTCCAGGCTCTCGAGGGACACTTACCTGAACACGGAGGAGTTCATAGATGCAGTTGCTGATGAGCTCAAAACAAGACTCGGTGCTTGAGTATACCGCGAATTTGGGTAACATTCGAGATTCAGTTCCTCAGTCTTATTCGGTTGGTGGTGTTGGTTGGGATTGGAAGGAATAAAAATGACAAGTGCAGGAGGGACATGTTGAGAACTATTTGTTTCCTTCCCATTATATTTTCCTGAGAATATTGCGACAGTGTTTTAACCATTTATATGAACATTTCGAATTTTATTTTTTCATTCTCATATCATTTTTATATTAAGTTGAAGTTCATTTTCTTAAATAAACTAGGATAAACTATAATATGACATGAATCTTATGTAGGTGTTTACAAGATACGTACATTTATCATCCACCTAACAATGTAGATAATAAATCGTGAAAGTATTTAACCAAGTATCAGAAAACTTCAAACGTAGGAACTTTCATAGATTCCATTTTTGAGTTAGCTGCGAAATAACTTACAAAAAATACTCTGTTGAACCAATTTCTTCAGCATAATATTTTCAAATACTCCATGTAACTCGCTTTACGCTATTTGTGATACTGTCCACGAGTACCCCATGTAAACCGTAGATTCTATGTTTTAGTTTCTTCATTCCTTGAAAAAGTTCCATCAATTCTGAAACCATAAGAATCGTTTAAAGTTTAGACGCGAGTTTTGAGTATAACTGGATCATTTAGCTTGTAGTTATCTTACCTAAGATGAGACGTAACCGAAGATAGCTCATAGAGATTACAGATCTTGATATTAGTGACATCTCGACAAATTCTGGAGAAAGCAGAATAAAAATCTATGTTTTAGGTTCATCCTTATAAAATTGAAGCAATTATCCAAGATGTATGAATCCGGTTACCTTGTTCAGAAGTCGAGTTGTAGCCAATCCCATATACTGCATATTTGGCATAAGCACGTAGCCTTACTCTTTGTGGAGTGCCTAACTTCGATGTGATTGATCGTATGAGTCCACTGAAGTATAGCACAAAAAGGTATTAACTGTGTAAGAGATAGACACTTTCCAGATTCAATTACTAATAAAACCAAGGATCAAGGATTGTACTCTGTTTGCAGTACAGTGAGAAAGTCAGGTGGAAGAGACCCCATGAAAGTTGTTACGTCTTCTAATTTCAAAAGCTTCCCCTCCTGTTTCAGTTTTTGCCTCTCTTGTATAGACATTCCTTTCCCTAATCCTGATTTGCTATTATCAAGAACAGGCAGGAACAAGGATAAAACCTTTTAGGAAATGAAAATATAAACGAAACCCAAATTGAGCATTACTGTCTCTACGGTCATGGTCTTATTCTCTTGGTTTGTCCTACTTCAGGATAAAGAGAGTCTAGTGTATGATTTTACAGCAAAACAATGATAGGAGAGAGGGTACACACTCAAATACCTTTCGCTAGTTCTTCCGGTGAAGATGACAGGGAAGAATTTGGCATATTTTCCAACCCCAAATTGTTTCCCTAGTTCCTGTATCTTGTTTGAGTTTAGAAGAATCAAAGCCTCCCACAACCGACAAAAGTCCCGCCTAAATCCTTCATCCAATGTTTTACAGTTTCCATGGTCGAGCATAACTTTTCACCCCACCGTGATTTTGAAGAAAATCAAACGTTTTATGATATGAATCTGGAAACAGTGGAAGGTCGAAACAGAATTATGAACACAAACTTACCAAGAGAAAAACCATTGTGGCCTCCAGGAGAAACTAGTATATTTCCGGGATGCGGATCACCATGTATGAATCCATGAACAAATATCATTTCAGCAAACACTTCAACCAACACTTTAGCAACCTATAGTAGAATGGGAAAAATGTTTAGTGCTTCAGCATATAAATCAGAAGCTATGTTTGACGGGTCTAATGGTTGCCACAGGCCAAAGCTGGATCACTTAATTCAGACCTATGCATAAGAAATCATTCCGAACCTTTTCTGGACTTAAATTTGTACTTTTGAGGGATTCCACATCGTAAACCTGAAATCTAAGGAAGTTTGAGTTGGTTGAACATACAAGAAATAAAGTCTGCACGAGAAGCTGCATTGAGGATAACCAAGTACGTATACATAAAGTACAATGTCAATTTCAATTGAAACTCAAAGAAGTCCAGATTCAAATCTTTACCAAAGGGAAAACCAAAAATATGTTGCCTCTTGAATTAACAACATATAATGTATATTAAGTATTTACTGAATAAAATCCAGATACTTTTGTTTTTTACTAGAACAAGTGATATACTTATAATGATCAAGGGCTTTCAAAGAGGTATAGTATAATCAAATTCCAACATTCTTTTTCCAACACAATACTTCTTATAAGAAAATTCCAGATTTTTCCATTCTTATAAGAAATCATAAGAACTATCTCTTTTCTCATATTTTCTAACTATTTTAATTCGTTTGAGATGGCTTTAAATTTCATTCTCCACGTGTTTCTTAATGAGTAAAAAGTAATATAGATCTAGGATAACCAAGATTGCCAAACGAAGACACAAATTAAAGGTAAACCGCGTATATGATTAACTGTGCTGAACGTCATTACCTTGAACCCCTTGCAGAACTGCATTGTTAGGACCTGAGTGGTTGTGAACTCCTGAAAATTTATATGGATAATAGTATTAAGAAAACATTAAGGCGATTCGACATACTTCGAAACTGGGGAAAGAATTGACATCTAAATCAATGCTACTGGTCTAGATGTGTAAATTCGTTATTCATACCCAGAACACCTTTGGAACTGCAATCATTTTGTTATGTTTAAAGTTTTTGGCAATTCTCTCTGAATTTTTTGCCTCCTGTATAAAATCTGAGAAGGAGGTTAAAACAGAAACGAATATTCAGATACAATATAGAAGGAACTAAATAGATAAGATAAATTCTAGAGAAAGGATGTAATGAATGTAGTATAATACAACTACAAATCGTGTACATCTAAGGCATTGAAAATGACATTTTCAGTTCCGTCTAATTGGTAATAAATAACAAAACATTCACACAATGCAGTGTTTGGCTCCAAATTTTTAGGTGACTGATGGGAAATTGACTTTACGAATTCATAAACCAGCCAGTCAAATCTGTATTCTGGAAAAATCTGCGCATTGGAAGAAAAACATCTCTAAGAAACTATAAGCAGCTGCGTAAGATACACAGCCTATATATCAGAATCAAAAGATGCGAGCAAAATGAAATGTAATTGCATCACTAATCTCAACTAAAACCTTCCACAACACAAGCTATGATCACAATCACAGCAAAACTAATAAAATTAGAAGGAAGTAAAATAATAATCCCCTGTACTCTGACCATGCACAATATTTTCCAGCATCTAGTTCCACTAAGTAATTCCCAAAGGAAACATAAATTACTGCAGCAGACTGGAATTATATCCAAACCAGAAGTCATCTGTTAGTCTACAAAGCTAAAGCATCAAAAAGAGCCCATATCAATCAAATTCCAATACCCTAGATCAGTCAATTAATGACACCACATCTCCCTTTCCTTCCTTTCATATTCTTTTAACAGCTTGTAAGAAATCAGAGGCATAAAATACTAGGCAACGAGGAATAAATATCACCTTTGCAACTGATTTTGAAAGAAACGACATGATCATTGTATCTAACTTCATGTTCTGCTTCAATCCAGGGTATTGCACCTATGTCAACAGAAGAATAATTTAAAAACCCATAAAACTGAGAATCTAGTGGATTTAATATTATTTAGAAGACCGGAGTATGCCCTATTTATGTTCTAGGATCGGTCATCATAAATGAAGAAAGAGATGTTCAAGTATTTTCAGAAAAAACATAAGCAAATAAGAATAGTTATCATCGTTAGGAGTTAACCTTGACTGCTACTTCCTGATGATCCTTCAATACAGCGTGATGTACTTGAGCAATAGATGCTGCCGCTATTGGTTCCTCATCAAAGGATAAAAATCTGAAATTTTAACGACAAAGTGAAGAAAAAACTTGATAAAATTATGACACTCGGACTACATCAATATAAAGAAGACTTACATTTCTGTGACATTTTGACCCAGGTTGCTTGTGAGGACGTCTTTTATTTCTTGGAAATTACAAGGAACAGCCTGCAATAACATTTATAAGACAAGCAAATTAGAGATAGCACAAACAATTAAAATCCTTTCTTCACACTGTTACTAAGTCATGTATCTTTGGTAAAACAAAACACATTCAGTCATTCACATAGCAAATACACATAAAAACTTAATTTTAAACGTATTCACACTTAGTCCTGCAACGAGGATAGGGCCAAGGAGTATTCTTTCGGAACCAGCTTCAAAGTGGCCACAAACTGACCAGCTTTCACAAAGAAACCTTTGTTACTTTCACACAGTGTAAGAATTCGTCTGGCAGACCGTGAATGAACCTATGAAATATAATGAACGAAAGTTACCAAATAGTGTTTGCAATATACAACTACTGAAGTATGAGATGTTCATACCACAAAAAGCAACTACATTACAACTCTATCTAATAACTTGTCTTCCCCGATCACGAAAAAGTAGATCAGTATATAATGAAAACTACAAGTAAAATTAGCCAACTTAAATGTCAAGAAATTTGGCAGATAAACTTGCTTCAGACATTGATAACTACAGGTCCATGGAAACATAACTTAACACGGATGTGCCAACGTAAAAATTGACCACCAAAAATTCGATAATGTATTATTTTCTTATAAGGATAACTATGAATTGCAAACCTCTGTTAATCTCTGACGATACTCATCGGATTCCACAGGTACTCTATACAAGCTATACTTGTAATCCGCGACGGTGAGAGTGATCTGCAAGCAAAGAACAAGAGAATCAGTGAATTTGAATGAATATACGGTAACGAAAATAAGATAATAAAATTACGAACAGCGTTGATAGCGCGAGATGAATGGACGACGCCTTCTACCGCCGTCGAGATTTTATTAGAAGGAGAATCCCGGAAAACAGAAACGGCGGCGACGCTGGCGGCAGTTACGGAAGTTAGGGCTAGGCCGGTGGCTGTAAAAACAAAGATAGGCGACTTAGATGTCGCGGGAAATTTGAACTTACGGAGAAACTTCATAAGTTCTGGGTCGTATATGATTTAGTGGTTTAGGGGTTTTCGTAGCAACGGAGAAGAAGACGAAGCTATACACTTCTGTAAAATCGGGTCGGGTCAGTCAACTGACAGATGTAATGGGCCATAACCTGGTTAGCCCATTAATGAAATTGTAATGGGCCTAAGTCAGCCCTTCGACTGACAATGTTGAAGTCATTTGTACTTGCTGTGGTCAAATTGTTGGCAAATTCTTTTCCACTCATGGTTTCAACTTCAATTTCTATTTGTATTGTTTAACTGAAATTATAAAATATAGAAAAAGGATTTAGATAATTTTCCCTAGAGAAAAAATATATATAATGTAACTTGTCAAAAAAAATTGAATAAAAGGGATTCTTTATGAGAAATATAGTAATGCAATTTCAATCAAAAATAAAAATAATTCAAATTTAGTTCATATCAAATTAAGCTTTCATAAGAATAAAAATTGAGATTTAATTTGTCACATAAAAAGAAACTAAAGTAATATAGAATTGTAACTTTCAATAAAATAAATTTCATTTGACAGGTGTGTGATGCTTAATTTGTATTTATCTCATTCAAATGGAAATAATATAATTGAAAACAATTCTATGAAGAGAAATTTTTCCTTCAGAAGGAGGAAAAAATTTTATAAGTCAAGAATAATATCCAAAAGGAAATAATTTTTCATAATATAGAAAGTATTTTCAAAAAAGAAAGGATAACTTTCCAATATAACATTACTAGAAAATATAGAAAGATATCTCCCTATATAATAATAATAATAATAAAAAAGTTTCAGAAAATCATATATAAGTCAAACTAATTTTTTACAATTCAAACAAAATTTTAATTTCGTAGATTTATTTCCACATTTGTGTATGATATGAATTTTCAAAGAAAAATCACGCTTATATAAGAGAGATTTGTGCACTTTTTCAGTCACACCAAAATGGATTTCGAAATTCGAAGAGTGTTAAACAATGGTAAAAAGTATGTGTTTATCAAAATAAATTTTTTAAATTAAATTTTTATCATGTTGGTTGTGCTTCATTTTTAAAAAATATTTTCAATGTTATAAGTTTGTTATATAAATTTTAATTAGTAATAAATAGATCGATTTATCCAACATATTTGCAATTGTTTTTGCACTTGGGGCATTTCTAATCATCCAACGTTGCTACCTCTTCAGCTTTTTCTTCATACTCTTTTTTTTGGAACCATAATAAATAAATAAAAACATTATTTTACACATAATTTCAAGCAATGATAAAAGGAGATACCAAAGAACACATTTCAATAAAGGTTTGTGACAATTAATTCTTAATTCAACATAAATCTTTATCAAATGTGTCTACTTTGAGATCTCGTTTATCATATTGTTCGAGACTATCTGTGTAAAGTGATAATTATTTATGTTTCTATTCAAAGATAAGAAATGAAGATAATGCGTAAGAGGTCGTAACGTTGCGTGATTGGATTTTTGTTCTTAGTGGTATATTGCAATCGTAATGGAGGTCTTTTCAAAATATGATAATCTACATGATTCATTTAAGCGTAGTAGATCTAGAAGATTAGTAAGCATGTGGTGATGTGGATATTGGTTTTTTTTTTTCTTTTGAAGGATTTTACTTTCATTTTTTCAGAAGGAAAAAGACTAAAGTTTTGCTAGAATATTGGGATATAACCATCACAATTGGCTAATTGAGTTAGTTTTATGTTCTGATTAGTGACCATTTTAGACAAATTTGGTTCATTGTAGTACAGTGTTTTGGGTTAGTCACATTATCCCAACTCAAATACAGCATTTTGTAAATTTAAACAACATAAAACTCTCGGAGTTACTAGTTAATTGGATTAAGATTTTATTTGTTCATGTTTCATAGTTATAACAGATATTCTAGTGTAATATACATATAAATACAATTTATTTATGGGAGAATTCCAAAAATGTTCCTTAAACCAAATTCTATTTCAAACGTACCCATTCACTTCGATTCATTTTCAAAGGGAGAATGCATTTTTGATAAGGAGTAATTCTTAATCTATTTATTTTGTCAATAACAATAGCTAAAGTAATGGTTAAATATTTATTTCTAACTTTTTCTTACTATCGAAATTTGACTCATATAATTGCATAGTATGTGTGATAAGATTAGGGTTTGTATCGAGTTTTATTCAAATTTCATAGTTAAAGAAACTTTAGTTCTATGTAAATTATAATCTTGGTCAAAGAATTAAATTGATTTTAGATCAAAATAAAATATTGTTAAGTGAACATCAATTTATCGATTTTTTTGTCAACAATATTGTATACGATTAATCTACCTTTTCTGGTATATTTGATTTGTAAAAGGTATAAAAATTTGGTTGTGAAAAATACTATTACTAAAACATATAAAGATGTATAATAATGTTTGGTTAAAAACTAGAATATCAAAACCTACTCTTTCCACCTTGATAAAGGCAAAACCTACTCTTATGGTAATGTAATTAGTTTAACGATGTGAAAAGACAATTATTAGTTGAAATTTTATGGTTATCAATTGTTTTCTCTTGCAAATAGGTATTAGCATGTATCTCTGATGTGGCAATTGAGTACACGAAATATCACATCCATCTAGATATTTTATTTAGGAATATCGTTGTCGAATTTAAAAAAAACAAACAAAATATGTATATAAAAATTGAAGAAAAGAATACTCTATTTAAAAAGAAAAAGGTAAGACAACAAATAAGTAGGGTCAATATAAACAAAGCATTGTCTCTTTGTGAATTCTTCTCGCTCCGCTCATCGTTCTCTCACACTAAACAGAGAAGAAAAAAAGATGGTTCTTACACGAACCGCAACGAACAGTGATGAATCTGTGTGTTCTACGTTTGGATCTCGTTATGTTCGTACTGCACTTCCCAAGTAAGTAAAAGTAATGAATATTTACATAATCAAAAACATTTCCAATGGTTTTCTCATTGTTTACTAATGATTTAGGTATGCGATCGGTGAGAGCTCGATACCGAAAGACGCAGCGTATCAGATCATAAAAGATGAGTTGATGCTCGATGGTAATCCAAGGCTGAACTTAGCTTCGTTTGTGACGACTTGGATGGAGCCAGAATGTGACAAACTCATCATGGACTCTATTAATAAGAATTATGTTGATATGGATGAGTATCCTGTTACAACCGAGCTTCAGGTCTCTCCAATCTCTCTTCATCTTTTATTTTCCTAATTAATCAATCCATCTTGCTAGATCTCCTTTTTGTTTATACTTTTTAATCAACATACATTCATATTTGTGCATTGGTTTTACCTAAATATAACATCATTTTGATGAAAAATAATCATTGAAATTTAAGTTTTTTTAATGGACAAACAAAAAGTAGAAAAAATTGGATTTAAAGGTTAAATTCCGACTCGAACCAAACCGACATACTCAATCCAATAACTGAACC
>JAKUCM010007940.1:0-13859 GCA_023374145.1 Lepidium sativum
TTAAGTAAACCAGCACATGTAAGTAAAATATTATCTGCTGGTGGTTTCAAAAGGAACGAAGGAATGCATACTTTCAAATTAGAAATCAAAATCTGAAAGTACCAAATAATTTTCCAACTATAGTTCGTATGGATACATGACAATTGTTAAACATCTGTTATACATCAACTGGTTGAGTATTTTAACAAAAAAACTCTAGAGGATGATAAGGAGCTAAAATGTTTTGACGATACACAAATCCAGAGTCTACATATATAGAAGGTTACAAGAAACTTACAAAACCTCTTAAAAAATTTTGAAAGGTTACAAGCAACCTCTCTAAACATCTAATGTAAATAAACACCAAATCATTATTCACCTCTTTTAATTTATCGCCATGAAATCAACAATACTCTCTTACGGTTTAGTTGAAGGTGAATTTTAAAAGTTATGGAAATATTAATAAGATTGTAAAATCTAATGAGAATCCCTAGACAAAAAATTGATTCGAAAAACTGTTAACCTAGATTTGAAAATTACATGGACTATTTGAAATAGAAACCTAATAATTATCCAATTCTTATATGAAATATGTTTTATAGATGTACTAAAAGCTAGCATATTTTACTAATCACATATTCATATTACAAAACATTATAAAGCTGTAAAATACATACACATGGCACAACAATATAATTTGTGACTTTTCTTTCATTTTGGACAGTTTGGGACTACGATATTCACGATCGTATCAATCATATTAAATTTGAGTGCACTTCAACGAAGATGAAGAAGTAGTAGCACATGAACATGGGAAAGTTAATCATCCACTTAAAGAGGTTAATCATTTAATTTGAGTACGAGAAAGGTGTGTTATATATTTTAAATCGTTTATCCTATTTGATGTATTTCAATTGATCACTCCATGTATTTTGCTGTTATAGTTGCTCTCTATTGATCACTATATTCTCTTATATTAGGTTCAAACAGCTTCACTACTATTGTCAATAATTTCTTAAGGAACTTCTTTGACGTATATTGTTTCCGCGTTAATTATTTGTCCGGTAATATTTTTCCATTAAGTAAACCCAGCACATGTAAGTAAAAATATTATCTGCTGGTGGTTTCAAAAGGAACAAGGAATGCATACTTTCAAATTAGAAATCAAAATCTGAAAGTACCAAATAATTTTTCCAACTATAGTTCGTATGGATACATGACAATTGTTAAACATCTGTTATACATCAACTGGTTGAGTATTTTAACAAAAAAACTCTAGAGGATGATAAGGAGCTAAAATGTTTTGACGATACACAAATCCAGAGTCTACATATATAGAAGGGTTACAAGAAACTTACAAAACCTCTTAAAAATTTTTGAAAGGTTACAAGCAACCTCTCTAAACATCTAATGTAAATAAACACCAAATCATTATTCACCTCCTTTAATTTATCGCCATGAAATCAACAATACTCTCTTACGGTTTAGTTGAAGGTGGAATTTTAAAAGTTATGGAAATATTAATAAGATTGTAAAATCCTAATGAGAATCCCTAGACAAAAAATTGATTCGAAAATCTGTTAACCTAGATTTGAAAATTACATGGACTATTTGAAATAGAAACCTAATAATTATCCAATTCTTATATAAAAATATGTTTTATAGATGTACTAAAAAGGCTAGCATATTTTACTAATCACATATTCATATTACAAAACATTATAAAGCTGTAAAATACATACACATGGCACAACAATATATTTTTTAACTTTTCTTTCATTTTGGACAGTTTGGGACTACGATATTCACGATCGTATCAATCATATTAAATTTGAGTGCACTTCAACGAAGATGGAGAAGTAGTAGCACATGAACATGGGAAAGTTAATCATCCACTTAAAGAGGTTAATCATTTAATTTGAGTACGAGAAAGGTTTGCTATATATTTTAAATCGTTTATCCTCATTGATGTATTTCAATGGATCACTCCATGTATATTGCTGTTATAGTTGCTCTCAATTGATCACTATATTCTCTCTGTTTATATTAGGTTCAAACAGCTTCACTACTATTGTCAATAATTTCTTAAGGAACTTCTTTGACGTATATTGTTTCCGCGTTAATTATTTGTCTGGTAATATTTTTCCATTAAATAAACCAGCACATGTAAGTAAAATATTATCTGCTGGTGGTTTGAAAAGTAACAAGAAATGCATACTTTCAAATTAGAAATCAAAATCTTAAAGTACCAAATAATTTTCAAACTATAGTTTGTAAGGATACATGACAAAGTTCTTGGTAGCCGATTTGATACACCTTTATTCTCTTAACTATAATCATTTTTGGTGCTGGAAAAAGAATGGAGTAAATGGATGAGAAGATCTCTGATGGCCTTTAGAAGATGTAGGGAAAGTAAGATTCATACTAACAATGACCTAGTGACAGTAGGTTTCATGTTTTGAATGGAAAATAAATTTTATTATTAGAAGGAAAAAATGGAATAAAATATTTACTAGAATTATATTCCCTTTTTATATTTACACAAATTATAAAATGAAACCCTTTAAAAATACCGACTTCAATATTTGGACCAAAGTAAGATTCATCTTTATGGTTAATGAAAGAACTCTTCACCTTTTGGTTAAGGAAATGTCTTCAGTCAAATTACAACGATCACTTTACGGATTAAAACAATCAAGATGCATGTGGTATAATTACTCAAGTGAATACTTGTTGAGTAAAAGAGTATACCAACAATACAATATGTCCTTGTGTATTTATTAAGAAGTCTATATATAGGTTTGTGATCATTGATGTATATGTTGATAAGTTGAACATAATTGGAACTCAAAAGGAAATTGACGAAACAAGAACTCATATAAGGAAAGATCTGAGACAAACAAAATTTTTTCTTGTACTTCATATCGAGCATCTTTGGAATAAATATTTCGTACTTCAATCAAATTATACGAAAATGATCTTAAAACGCTTTTACATAGATAAAGCGACTCATTTGAGCACTCCAATGGTCAATTGATCACTAAATATCGATAAAGATTCATTTCGGCCTTGTGAAGACAACAAATAGGTATTAGGTCCTGAAGTATCTTATATGAGCGCTATTGGTAGGCTCATGTATCTTGCAATTGCACTATACCATATATAGCGTTTGCCTATAAATTTGCTTGCTAGATACAGTTCATCACCTACGCGCATACATTGGAATGGAATAAAACATATATTTCATTATCTTTAGGGAACAACTAACTTAAGATTATTTTATAATAGAAATTGTAGTGTTGTTGATCTAGTTGGTTTTGCAGATGCAGGCTATTTATCATACCCACGTAAAGACTGGTTCCAAACTGGATATGTTTTCACAATTGGAGGTACTGCAATTTCTTGGCGTTCCCAAAAGTAGAATCTGGTTGTTACCTCCTCAAATACTGGAGAAACAATTGCACTTCACGAAACATGTAGAGAATGCGTGTGGCTCAAGTCCATGACTCAATACATACAAGAAGCAAGCGGAATGGTCATAAATAAAGGGCCAACAAAATTAAAAAATGTTATATTAAGAGCGACCGAACAAAACATATTCCCTCAATATTTCTCTCTTACACACGAGAACTTGAGAAGAATCAAGAAGTGGATATTCAATACATACGATCATCAGACATGCAGTATATCTATTTACAAAAGCGCTTCCCACTACAACATTCAGGAAACACATTCATAGTATCGAAATGCGTCAACTATGAAATTTATGATATCCATCATTTCAAGGGGAGATTACGTCATTGTACTCTTTTCCCTCGTCAGGATTTTTATCCCACTAATTTTTTCCATGAAAAAGTTTTTAATGAGCCAATGCGTAATATATAACTAATGATAAATAATTAAAGGGAGTGTTATAGACATAATAATTATTTATACTATAGACATAATATGTATATAAAATATCTACAATATTTTAATATATCTTATGTAGTACAAATATATAGTGATCGAGCAAAAAGCAAAAAACAAAATTAAGTATATAATAATAAAGTTCTTCCTCCTTATAATTTTTTTAAAAGTAATATAATATATACTAAATAATTAATTATATATATATAGTATTTAGTATATATACTATAATATATACTAAATAATTAATTTTATAGCAGAGGAGAGGTGGCTCAGTGGTGTAGTCACTTTACAAATCCTCAAGGGACGAGAGATCGAGCCCCTTACATGTAGTAGTAGGAGTGAGATTTAAAATTCAATAGGCTAGTGGACAAAAAAAAAAATAATAATAATAATTTTATAACAAATTCTATAAATTTTAGAAATGAAAACAGATCCATAGACAAATTCTATAAATTAGAAGCATCATTGATTTCTTCGAATCCCTTTTGGCTTCCATCTTCAATTCCTCCAATTTTTCCATTCTCTCGTTCTCGATAATAGCTTGCATTTATCAAACATTAGGAGAGATCTTTCACAACGATAGATAACATTATCTCGTTCTCGTTCTTCTTGCTCCATGCACAACGAGAGATTTTTCACATCTTTCTCAATCGCAGCACACAATCCTTTCAAGCACTCAACTTCATCTGTCAAAGCTACATCAACCCATTTGAAAACATGGGGATGGTCGGAGAGCTAAGGGAAAATGAACAAATAATAAACCATCGATTACTCAGTGATATCAACTAAAACCGTAAGTTATGCTTTGATTACCTTCTTTTCATCCGCATATGCACACCGATAATATCTACGGTTAGGGTTATTAGCCGACCTCGACGTTCTAAGCACTATCGTTTCTCCGTAATGACAACGATTCGGAGTTCCGATTATGAATCCTTTTCGCCGATTTGATGTAATGGAAGACGACCCAGTTTCGGTAGTGCTCATTGTAAACTTTTCGCTCCAAACTTCTCAGAAAACGCTCGACCTAACTCTCTGCAAATTTTGGATTTTTGGGTTTCGAAAGGAAGAAGAGGGATTTTCGGATGAAGAAGTAAATCTTTTAATCAAAAATTGGGCCAAATATATCTAATATATTCGAACCAATTCTAATGAGTGTATTTTAGTATTGGGCCATTTTTATTTCTGAGTAATATATGGCCCAATAACTCAAATCTTCATTCTTATCAAATCCAAACTTTTCCCTGCATGAACAATAAACACAGCACATATATAAACGAGAAGAATTGTCCAAACGAGAATCATAATTAAATACATAACAACGTATCAAGATCCATCACCAAAAGTCATATAACCAAAGCGTACGAGAAATATAGCAAACATTACTGCGGGTTACTCATATTAAAACTCTCCTCCAAGTTTAGACCTCGTGTGGACCTATTATCTGTTCCTCAACGTCTTTCATTCATCAATGCATATCGGTTTTCTTGACATCTACTTTTCTTTTTTTCTGTATTATGGAGATAACACACACACTGAAATAATATCATCTGATATCTCTGTCCATTGTGACCAATCCAAAACCAGATATATTTTCCAATTGTACGCCAATGACCACACATCCATAAAATAATACTCGGAACATAACTCATAGAGATAAACATCCTGAGTCTTATACGTACTCTTCATATACATTTTCTTAGCGCATATGGCATGAAGACAAGGGTGATTATTCTTGTTAAACTGCATGCATGAACAATGGCTCTACAATTTCACCAAATAAGACTTACCATCAAATCCACTAACATTGTACTCATGGGAGAAAGTTCAACTCACGCACAGTCAACTACTTCACAATGCGATGCAATTCATTCTCAAAAAAGGGAACCAAGTATCGTGTGCCCACTCCTCTAGAAGCATCCATACGATGTTTGTTAAACCACTCTCCTATTTGATCGATAATCATATCAATCATGAGTGGTAACGAGTATTTTCTAGCGTCTTTGAAAACATTATTCAACTCCTATGTTATATCTTACTCTGTGAAAGTAACATTGAGCCCAATATAAGACTTCTACACTACTTTTCAAGTAATCTGCCACTTTGGTATATATATTACAAAGTTTTGCACTCGCGGTCGAATTCAGTCTCTGTATACATCTGAGCCAACTCCATGAATCTTTTCGCAACACTATCTTTGTGGATGTTTGACGTCTTTGTCCTAACATTCTGAGATAAGTGAAATAAGTAATATCCATGAGAAAATTCCAGGTACAGTTCTTTAATTGCTTTGATAGGGTAGGATTTTTGTCACTACAAAAATCCAATTCCGAGTTGTCAGGAACAACAGTTTTCAGCATAGTGAAATTTTCAGCATAGTGAAAACTAGTTCCAGCTTGCATCTTTCTCTCCATCAACAACAACAAATGCAATCGGGCTATGGTGATGATTCATATCTTGAGTTGTGGCAAATACAAGAACACCACCATACATAGGTTTAAGGAAATTTGCATCCACACACATAAATTCCTCATGCCCCTAAATCCTTCAATACAAGCTACCAGTGCAATGAATATATACTTAAAACCGATTTTCTCATCCACCTATAATCTCGTAAACGTACCAATATTTGTTTGCTTCAAGACATACAAATACAACAGCAATGTCTTGAAGCTTTCCTCAGGATTACCGCGCACAACATATGTTGCTTGTTTTTTACTCTTAGAGTAGTGTTGTACGACACCTTAACTCCAATTTGAACAAGACCGATAAGAAATTTGGACAATGGAGTCTCTAATAAACATGGATAATCCTCTTCCAACTCTGACGCAACTTTATCTTTTAATCCTCTTCGTTTACCATTCCATGTACTCGCGGTTACCCGAGATCACGAATGCATCTTCCGGTATACCTTAACTTCTCAACGTCCTTTGTTTCCTTGTGGTTGTGACACTCTTAAGTACCAATGGCAGCCTCGTTCACGATATTTAACCACATATCGGAAAGTATCTGAGTTCATTATACCGTACTCAAAACACTATTTATGTGATGCTCTAAACACTAAAACATGCACTTGGTTTTTGCATACAAATTTCTTACTTACTTCCAAACCGATTCCATCTTCACAATCTTCAACCAACTGATTCTCCTCTACTTCTCTATCGCACGTCATTTCAATACATTCAATTTTTTTGTCTAAGACCATCATCTTGCACGCCCTCATTCGTAATACCAACTCACCATTACCTACATTCACCCTATCTCCAACAACAATAATATCTAATTGATTTATTTCTTCCTCATATAGGTTCATCACATTTTTATCTCTAGCATTTGAAGCCATGTCGACTTCATAATTCATGTCATATGAACTTTCCGGCTGGCCTCTTAAACCCTTATCACAACACTCATCATCTCTCACATGCATTATACTTCTTAATTGACCACCATCCACACTCCATAGAGAAAATTCAACATCATCGTCGTCAAATACCGAGAATTATATATCATCCACAGATGGTGTCCTAAAGTTACTACGTTGTAATTAGCACCTTCTGAATTCCATTAACATTCATTTTCGGTATCAAAATAATACCCTCCATACTCAAAATGAACCACCGTTTTTATCATTGAATCTGAAAAATAAATAACGTTATCATTATAACGAACAATTAACCGACACAACTAAAAAACGAAGATTCATATTAGAAAACTAAAGATTCATATCAGAAAAATTAAAGATTCATCACAAAACACCAATTAGATACAAAACTACGGTTAATAAATTTTCAAAACAATACATGAATGTATTCGATATTCAATGTATTCAAACCAATGAATATAGTCTTCATGGCTTATAATTGAAACTACATCTTCTTCTATCCAATAAAATGAAAATGAAGTAAACACACAAGCGGATTGGGAGGTAGAGTAGCAGAGTTAAGAGCTATATATAGTTGGTTAATGTCACCTCAATGTATTCGTTGTCGGCAGGAATCAATGGCGGATATATGACGGTGTCATATATCAAAAACAACAACGTCTACGGTGAGGCAAGCAACGGCGACGGTGTCTTATTATGGATACTATGATTTATAATATTTTTATTTATCCGATTGTGGTCTGGATATAATTATTTTGCACTACAAGAGAACATTTGTTTCGAGACGAAAAATTTACAACATTTTGGGAACGTCGTAAATTAGGATTTCTTTGCAACACTTTTACGACGTCAGTGCATTTTGTCGTAAAAGAATTGTAAAAGGACAACGAAATAATTCGTTGTAACTTAGTTGGGAATTTAAGACGCTTTGACAACACTTTACCATTTGCAATACAATTCGTTGTTAATTAGTCTCTAACTTGCAATTTGTTTATGACGTAAATCTTTTACAACGAGTTAAAAACTAAACTTGAAATTTGGTACACACATTTTTTGTGTTACCTAAGTGGTTAAAAAAATTGTAATATTTTTCGTAAAGACGTAGTTAAAAATTATATTTCATTGTTAAAACGTCTCTACTTTGCAAGTCTGTTACAACTAATTGGTTTACAACTACCTAAGGAAGAAATTTTAAATTAGATATTTTTGGTTAGTTACATACGTTGTATATTACTCGTATTTGGTTTCAGGTTGTAAAATCATTCTTAATTTTTTGCCTATATAAGGAGGAGGTCTCTCTTCATAATTCACAACACCAAACAACAATAAAAAACTTGTTAGAGAGAAAAAAACGGTGGGGAGAAGAAAAAAAATTGTGCAAAAATAACGGTTTTGGGAAAAAATCCAAAAAATGTCTTTTGGTGGTGATATATTCGAGCAACGGAAGTGGATTTATATACATAGAGATGCTGATGGAATCTTGACAAAGGAGTTTATGAACAGGGCATAAATATTAATGCACCAGGCTAGTCAAACCAAAATCACGCTTGAATCGGGTAAGATGTTTTATTCTTGTCGGAAATGCAAAAATACGAAGTTTTCCCGAGTAGAAACTGTTTGGAATCATCTATTAAATAGAGGGTTTACACGACATTATTACATTTGGTTTCACCATGGGGAAGGTGATAGTGTTGGTGGGAATGATGAAGCAAGTAGTAGTAATTTTAAAGAATGTTGAAGGTAATATAGGTGAATCGAGTAATTTGCATGATGTTGGTTATCAGAATGAGATTCATGGGGTTGTAGAGCATGATAGGATGCATGAGATGGTCACAGATGCATTTTAGGAAACTAATATTAATCAACCTATAGTTTATGAGGCACATAATTTAGATGCAAAAAGGTTTTATGACATGATAGATGCTGCTAACCAGCCTCTCTACGAGGGATGTAGAGTATGTATGTCTAAATTAATTATTGGCAGCTAGGATGATGAATATAAAAACAGAATGTAATTCATCTCAGTCATGCATGAATATGTGGACTGATTTGCTCAAAGAGTATTTGCCGGAAGATAATGTGTGTGCTGAATCATATTACGAGATTCAGAAATTGGTCTTTAGTCTTGAGTTGCCTTGCGAAACCATTGATGTTTGTATAGATAATTGTGTGATCTATTGGAAAGATGATGATCTGTTACAAGAATGTCAATTCTGTAAAAGCCAAGATAAAAGCCACAAGGGAGTGAGCGAAAGAAGGTACCATATCAACGGATGTGGTACTGACCAATAACTGATAGGTTGAAGAGATTATATCAGTCGGAAAAGACAGTAGCTGCGATGAGATGGCATGCAGAGTATTCACAGACGGATGGAGAGATTAATCATTCTTCATATGCAAAGGCGTGGAAACATTTCAATACGGTACACAAAGATTTTGCTTGGAATATTAGGAATGTTTACCTTGATCTATGCACCGATGGTTTTAGTTCATTTGGAATGTCTGGCAGACAATATTTTTTGTGGCCAGTAATCCATACACCTTATAACCTTCATTCGGGAGTGTGCATGGAAAAAAAAAATTATTCCTAAGTATACTAGTTCCTGGTCCTAATCATCCAAAGCGGTCGCTTGACGTATTTTTGCAACCTTTGATTCATGAGCTGATACAGTTATGGATGCATGGGGTTCAAGCATATGATTACTCTGCCCAAAAAAAATTTACGATGAAAGCGGTGCTTATGTGGACGATAAGTGACTTCTCTGCCTATGCAATGTTATCAGGTTGGACAACACATGGGAGATTGGCTTGTCCGTATTGCTTTGGGAGGACAGATGCATTTAAACTGAAGCATGGGAGGAAAACATCTTGGTTTAATTGTCATCGTCAATTTCTTCCAATTAACCATCCGTATCGACGAAACACGACTCTATTCAGGAGTAAAGTTAAGGTAAAGGATCCCCCACCACTGTATCTATCAGGAGAGGAAATTGAAGCAAACATGGTTATTATGGTGCTTTAGCAACTATTACTCGATGAGAGGTAATTGGCACGTTCCTAGTAATATATGACACCTCGTAAGCATACATGTTGTGTCTATTACAATGACATTGTGTATGACACTACATCGTCATCAACTTCCTCTGCAATGCCGGAGACACAGTCACAGTCCCAGTCGCAAAGTCACACTCCGTCGGGTCCTTCACTGGCACTGGAAGTTACCGTAAACCCTCCACCGACAAATGCAGCGGTTCATCTAGACTTTTTGGTGCCGCAAGATGCACCATATGCACAGTATAGGGTGGAGGATATTCTCGTGGCTCCAAATCGCGAGAATTTGACTCTTTTACATATCGATTGACCAACTGGTACTTATGGCTACATTATCATTTAGATATTAATTTATTTATTAGATTTACAAATTTTACATAATTATTTATAATTAAATAACTTCTATTTATATCCTTTTAAAAAATTTCACGTTAGGTGTGGATAGCAAGGTGGGGTGAAGCATCACGGAATGCATCAAAAGATATTTCGTAGAAGCGACTCCTAATTGTAAATCAACACCGCATTACATTCGCATTACATGGTTCAAGATTTTCGCGATAATTAATTTTTTTGTTCAAATTAAAATTTCTTTTTATTAAAAATATATAATTAATATATATAAAATCCTAATTAATTATTTTTTACTAGCAACGTTAGAATTGGGACGTCTCCATCAACCAGACTGTTCGATATGAGTTCAACCAGAAAGCCATGAAGCGGCTTTGTAACACAGTCTCTGACTGGAAGACCGATTGGGAGGTGAAGGCAGATGTTGGGAAACCCACTTTCATGACCAACGCAAGTTGGGAAGGGTTGAAAACTTATTGGGTAGACCCGAGCTCGGTGAGGAGAGCTGCTCAGTGTTCCGCATCGTGGAAGACGATTGGTCCAGATGGGTTGCCAGTCACTATGTCTCACATTGCAGGCCAGATGCCTTTCGGCGGAGTTTCCATACAAATAGTAAGTTGTTTTTTTAAATTAAATTTTTTTGTTCAATACTATTTAACCTAAATTACTATTAATTTAAATTTTCATTTTGTAGGCGGAAAAAACTGGACAAATTCCTACGCTTCCAGAATTGTACGCCGCAACTCATAAGAAGAAGTTCAACGTCTTCATTGATCCTCGATGTGAGCGGCTACACAGTCAGGTTGAAGAAGCTGTTGTTCAGGAGCGTTAAACTCAGGTTTCCCAGGAATCCCCTGATGGTACTCCTCTGGAATTGAGTGTTCCTGAAATTAACGCAATTTATGAGCAGGTTTATAATTTAATAATTTAATTACTTTTTATTCTCTAACAAAATTTTTATATTATTTTTATTCTGTGACGAAACGATTTTCCATATTGCTCCGACAAAAAAGGGACGAATTATTGGAATAGGATCCGCCCAAGATGTCCAGAGAGTCACATCTAACTGGATAGGGGAAAGGTCGCTCCACAGTCAGTTGCAGGTTTCCCGTGCAAAAATAACCTAGGTAAAACAAGCGACGGATCAAAAATTGTTGCAATGAAATCCATGATGGATATTTTGATTCCGGGCAATCCCCATGCAACAGATGCTATGGAACGTAGACGTCGGGACATCGGGATCAGGCCTACGGTGAATGTTGAAGTTGATTTGAACAAACGAGTTAGTGAAGATCAAGACGACCGTAGTACGGACATGTTCGACGCACTACTACGATAAATATTTTGTAAATTTAAATAATTTGGTAAACATATTTTAATATCATATTTTATTTTAATTAATTCAATTCAAATTTTTTTGTTAAATTACAAAATTTAAATGAATATTTGTAATTAAAAATTAAAACAATTATTTGTCCCTAATTCGTTGGCAAGAAACGTAAATTAACGTCCCTAATTAATTGTAAAAGATTTTGTCCTTAAATAGTTGTAAAACATTTCGTCTTTACAACGCTGGTCATATGTTACGACGTTTTTACGACGTTATGTTTACGACGTTTTAATATCGAGATACAGGGGTTGTTAAAGTTTACAACGCTTTCACAACACCTTTTGTCTTACGACGCACATGACACGACTAAACACGTGGCGTCTCTAATTCGTTCTAAAGGATGTTAACAACCTATTAAAACTCTAACCAATCCATTAAAAATCTAACCAATTGTCTAATATTGTTTTAATATTTTGTGTTATAAAAAAAGAAAGGGCAAAAATCGTCATTAACTTAGAGAGGAGAGTATATTAGATCATATAAGAGTACAATTGGTTACTCTTCTCCAACTAAGAGTATATTAGATTTTCGTCTCTAAATGAGACCCAATCACGTTAGAAAAGCTAGGGTTCTACAAGTTTAAGAGGAGGCCTCATTTGTACGATCAGGGCTCAAGCCCAGTTGTATTCATTGTCGATGGTGGTAAAACCAGTTTTAATATTAAGAACACCCTAATTAAGATGAAGAAACTATAAGTCTACAAGTCTCTTTTGTAACCAATGTGAAATCTACAGACAGACACCTAAAGTACAAAGTATATATTAATTCATGAAGAATTAATAAATAAATAAATTAATTAAGAATAGAAGTCTTATCGAAATTGTATAACATATTTGATAGTCTATGTGCTTACAATGTCTTCTCAATGTATAGAAGCGATAGAAGATATTACATAAGTTTTCGGGAAACAGAAAATACGGTGGCTCATATATACACCATCTTATTGTTTTTACAGAACTATTTTTCTGGAATTTCTATGATGCATTTTCTCCTAATCAAACGTTATTTAACAGCATGAGTTTGCTTTAATCAAATGTTGTTTAAGTGTATCTCCACAATTACTTTAAATTTCACTCCCAATTCTTTTTTTTTTTTTTGAAAAAAATCTAATTATTTACTTTAAACTCATTTGAAGTAGAAAACAGAATAGATTATTGGAACAAAGTCATCTCTGTTTTCTAGAAAATTCTATTTTTTTTAAAGAGGAATGAATTATTAGAAATGATTCAACCGTACGAGTTTGCTTTAACAACTTGATATTTCTTAAAATTTAGAAATATTGAACTATGAATTAAGTATTGATAATACCACGATATATATATATATATATATATATATATATATATATATATATATAAGTTCATACGAATCAATATAATTGATTAAATGTACCCCAACCCCACTATACATGATTAATGTAGTACCCCACTATATTAATAGCCTCTATTATATTGATTAACCACAAGCCTTTGCAACTTTTTATTTTGTTAACTAACTATTTTCTTTTAAATCCTATTCTTACAACTGTAGATATCGGATTCGATATCTGGTGTCTTGAAAAATTGTAAAGTGACTACACAACTGAGTTGTTTTTCTCGGCGCCTTTACAAATTTAGAAATCAAATAATCATCTATTTTGTTCATATTGAACACCTAAAAATATTTCTAGTTTAATTTTTAACTTAAAAGGTTGTTTTTAGGGATTTTTATGAAATTGCCGTAAACCATAAATTATGTAGTACGAAAATTTGCATAGATGTTATATTAGTGTGGTCTAATTTTATTTGTGTTACTCAA